>CAVNYN010269416.1:0-98910 GCA_963692815.1 Nyctanthes arbor-tristis
TTTAGAGCTTGTTTGATGCTCTTTATTTAGGGAATTTATAATGGAGAGAGAAGTAGATTGTGTATTGGGAATTTAAAAAGGTTTAAAATATGTGGTTGTAATTGAATAGTTATCAAATCAAATGTCAAATCAGAGGTAGGTAAAATTATAAATTGGTAAAATAAAGAGCATCAAACAAGCTCTTAAATTAATGGCCATCCAAGATCTACACAGAATTTCGGTAATATACTTATTAGTCTGAATTTGCTAACGAGTACATTTACACAACAATTTTATACATCAAGTTAGTGATCTTTTAGAAAATTCAATGAATACAATAAATCAAATGTTTGATGTGTATAGTGTCTTTGGCGTTGTCTCTCTATTGGGGAACAAGGTATCCAGTCTTCACTATGTTTACAATGTATGAAGTATTTTTTCATTACTGAAAGGTGACCAACACCTATAAATAAGCATAAGCAATGTCCAATGTGAGGGGAAAAAATAACCATTTCCTAATTTTTGGTCATCATTTTTAGTAAAATATGTAGCTTTATTTTCTAGGATAGTTCATGTATTCTTAATACATGAGTGAAAAGTTGCCAACGTGACTAGGAAAAGGAAGTTGTCAAGGTGCTTAAATTGACACGACGCTCTTCCGATCTAGAGATTTCCATATATATAGTATATGAGTGCTAGCGTATCCAATAACCGTATCATATATTCAATTTATTTTCCTTTCATATGTAATTTTAGTAATTTGTCAATCCAAACATCTAATTCTCTTAAATACTGCGGTGCTTTGTATATATCTGGAAAAATTACTATGCATTACTAAATTTTATAATTCTTGATAGAAATAGATTTTTTTTTTTTTGCAAAATGAAATTATTTTTATATTTGATTTGATTGCAGATAATAAGGTTGTCACTAAATAATTCATCTTACACCCATTACAAAATAAATCCCCCCCCCCCCAGTGGTACACAAAACCCCCATTCTATCAATTAAAAAATAATAATAATAATAATTTATTAGAAAGCAGGAAAGAAACCAATATATGGTGAGCTGATTCCTTTCCCTTTTCCTTGTTGCTGCTGTCCTTAAATATCGAATGTCTTGGAAATGGTGGTCGGCAGGGTGGAAGGAATTACGGTCCGAATTGTGGCTGTTTGGTGTATTAGTTTGTGATGGATACTGGAAATTTCGTATCACACAAATGAATATTAGGTGGCTAGATAAGGACAACTTGCTCTGACACTAAATCTGATGCTTTATGTGATACAAATAAAGAATAGAAGGGAAAGAGATGAAGCGGAAGACTAAGGGGGATATAAAGCTGAAGACTAATGACCTGAATCTAATTCACTAAAACCCTAATTGATGTGTTAGGTTGTAAGGACATAATTTTGATATAATAATAGATCTAGAACCTGTTTAAATTGGATTTGTTCAAGGATCATGATTTTTAGTCAAATGTATTAGTCCATGGACGCTCTCCTAAAACAATACCCTAAACAAGAGGACCCACATTGGCAATTTTCAAATTGAGATGCCGAATTTCTGCTGACGTTAAATACATCTGTGAAGATTAACAGATCGGAAGAGCGTCAGTATGAGAAGAACCCAATTTACACTTAATCTGTCATCCTGTATAATTTTGGTGATTTCTGATAGAGTCATGCTACACGGCCACAATACATTGTGTCATAGTAGATACTTGTCAAGATCTTGTTTTCTAACTTATCACATCAGTTTTAAATCGATGGTTATTAATTGGGCCATCTAAATTGTGGCACTTCATTGTGGATATCTAGCATTTCTCTTTCTGATATTAGGTTATGAATATTGATTGCATGAGTGCCATTTGAATTTGGTGTCTTTTTCTCTGAGGTACTCATCTGTCAGTCCCTGTGAGTTTCTGTTATAAATTTACTTGGGCCTTTACAATCTTATGTTGTCTGTTTTCTTCTTTGCACTGTAGAAACAGAAAATGTATATACTGCAACTTCTAAGCTTATACCAAATGCACCTTCCATTCTGTTGATATATTATTAATTTCAACTTCAGAATGAAACCATATCATTTGGTTGTTGCTGGCCTCCAGGATTTTCGAATGTTGCATCTGATAGTCTTCCTTTATTAGCTATCCTCTAGAGGTTTTTTCTTCTTGGTTTAGGGAGTTACGAGCTTTTGCATACAGGCTAAATACTATGCTTTTGATTTTGTTGATATGGAAATTAGGCTGCGACGCTTGTTCCCATGTCAAGAGTTTTCTTACTTCCTGTTGTGATTATTATTGACGACATCAATATTCATTGCCACTGGATAAATAAAAAAATGCTTCAAAATCAATGATAGATCGGGAGCGTCGAAGGTATTCTTATTGATTAATGTTATTTGACATCAGTTATGGTTGAAAGAAAATAATGGCATTTAACCATGACAGGATACAGCAAGAGAGATTCTAAGCAAGGCACCTGGTTTGGTGGTCATAGACGATCGTGCTACGAACTACTTCCCAACCCCATTAGGAGTTTCTAACAAAGATGACGTCGCAGTGGGAAGAATCCGACAAGATGTTTCCCAGGATGGGAACTATGGGTAATAATCTATTTGTATGAATTTTGTTTTATATATTTTTGCGTGGATGTGGCTAAATGGCTCAATTTGATAGGTTGGATATCTTTGTTTGCGGCGATCAGATACGCAAAGGAGCTGCTCTTAATGCTGTTCAGATTGCTGAGAAGTTGTTATAGTCAACGTATGTGAGGCAGTTTTTCCGAAGTATCCATGGTGGGATCAAGATATTGAGTTAAGATCACATTACTCTTGTGCATTTCAGTAGTTTAAAAACTTTGGTCAGTTGAAATCTGGTGCCCTTTGTATTTTTAACTTCTTTTGGATCTGGATTGAAGAGTTTTTTGAAATAAAATGACAAAATTTCTGACGTTAGGCCCTCTTACCAATGATCTGTTTCTATTTTGAAATAGAAGTAGATTTCTTTAGAATGGGTGGTGGAGATTTTTGTAGTACACGTGAGTTTCATGTGAATTGTGATATGTGGATGTGATTTGTCTGACTAATTCTATTTTGAAACAGAAGTAGTTTGCTGAATTTTGTGTTTTCATTTCTTCTAAGATATAAATGTTATAATGCATATTATTTAGTTAATTAATGTACTGCCAAAAACCATAAGATGAAGATAGAATTTTAACGACTTCAATTTTTTCTGAAAAATTAAGAGTGGAGTAGTGTTATTCATCACCAGTGGTGATAATCACCATCATTAGGAGGCATTAAATGATATAAGTTCAATTCAATAAATTATCTCTCCACATTGAATTACACATATCATTTAGTGATAATACACTACCACATAAAATAGTGATTATTATCACTGGTGATAAATAGCAATATTCTGAAGGAGTGAGTGATGAAATTTTAAGTTTCGGAATGTTTTTATGTCATGGTTGGCATGAAATTTCAGAATCTGTAACCCAAAAAGATTATTGTTAGAAGATTAATTAACAATGTCGTAGAAGTTCAGTTGACTTTTCAAATAAAGTGGACCAATGAAATGTTACTTATTCTAAACCACTTCGCTTTATAAAGTTTCCGTGGGACACACTTTTTGAGTTGTGAATAATTATCACTAAATAAAAGACAATCTTGAAGATGAATTCGACAGAGTTACAAAAATTTTCTAATGGATGTTACAATGGCACCCATAGGGTATTAGAAAGTTTTAGCGGCTAATTATGCAACAAGCACAATTTTTTGAATGGCAAAATTAGGCTCAGCACTTCCATTTGTTTCAAATTTTGAAAAATACGTTGAAGCTATAACTAAGCACATTATTTACGATTAAAAGCTAATAAACACCGTAAAATCACGAACTTCATTAGTCAACGGGCAGGTCCACCAAACTACCTCAGCCGAATTTTTTTGCCTTTTTTCTTTTATTATTATTATTATTATTATTTTTTTCACTTTGTGAGTTTTTAATGGGATGTAAGTGAGGCTTTTGAATGTGACTTTGTAATTTTTTAATTAAATGTAACATTTTAATTTCTATAGTGATTTTTTCAAAGAAGAAAAATTCTGTGTGATTTTTAATTAATGTGACGTTTTAATTAATGCAATTTCTATGTGTGAATTTTTAATATTTCTATATGTAATTTTTTTAATTAAATGTGACTTTTTATTTTCTATGTTTGATCTTTTTAACAAATGTGACTTTTTAATTCCTACAAGTGATTTTTTATAAAAATAAATGTGAATTTTAATTATTATATGTGATTTTAAATGAAATGTTACCTTCTAATTTCCATGTGTGACTTTTTAACTAAAATGTGACTTTATAGTTTTTACGTGTAATTTTTTTATTAAATGTAACTTCTTAGTTTATACGTATGATTTCTTGATTAAAATGTGACTTTTTAATTTTTATGTATGACTTTTTCTCTTCCGATCTTGACTTTTTAACTAAAATGCGACTTTTTAGTTTTTACGTTTGATTTTTTAATTAGATATAACTTCTTAGTTTCTACGTGTGACTTCTTGAGTAAAATGTGATTTTTTAGTTTCTATGTGAGACTTTATAATTAAATTTGATTTTTAGTTTCTGTGTGTGACTTTTTAACTAAAATGTGACTTTTTAGTTTTTACGTGTGATTTTTTAATTAGATTTAACTTCTTAGCTTCTACGTGTGACTTCTTGATTAAAATATGAGTTTTTATTTTTTACGTGTGACTTTTTAATTAAATTTAACTTTTTAATTTTTATGTGTGACTTTTTAATTAAAATGTGACTTTTTAGTTTTTACTTGTGATTTTTTAATTGTATGTAACTTCTTAATTTCTACGTGTGACTTTGTGATTAAAACATGACTTTTTATTTCTTTTTGTGTGACTTTTGTAATTAAGTTTGACTTTTTAGTTATATGTGTGACTTTTAAACTAAAATGTAACAGTTTAGTTTTTACGTATGATTTTTTAATTAGATGTATCTTCTTAGTTTCTATGTGTGACTTTTTGATTAAAATTTGAGTTTTTAGTTTTTACATGTGAATTTTGTAATTAAATTTGATTTTTTAGATTCTATGTGTGACTTTTTAACTAAAATGTGACTTAGGAGTTTTTACGTTACTAAAATAATTATATTCTTGGCAAGGATTTCGATTTTCATATTGTTTTCTTCTGGATGCATGATTATGACTTCAAATATATTAGTTTTATCCTTCGGGAAAATCTTTATAGTTCATCTTATGAGAAATTAGATTGGACATGAACATCCATTTTTCTTTTGTTTTTTTTAAAGAAAGTTCGTCCACCTTCGTTCCGATCTCTTGAATTCATGGTGAATTAATTATTTAAACGCAATGGAGAATGGAAATTAAAAATAGTAAACATATACGGGAATAAATAATCATGAGTGTGGCTATTCAAATCGTCCTAAATTGAAGGAATTAAATAAAGAGGAAAAGCAATAAACAGTTGGCAATATGCAACTCCATCGAATGAAAAAGTGAATCAGGGGAGAAGATGACAGAAAACTGAAAAAAAAGAAAAATTAAAATGATGATTGTGGTTGGCGTCAAGGGGAGAAAAAGATGATTGTGGTGAAAGAAAGAAACAATGTTAAAAATATTAAGGTCATTAATGTGAATCTACTTGGGGACGATTAAGTAAATAAAAAGAATGTAGTGTGAGGAATAAAAACTGTAGTGGTAATATAATTGCCCTTAATTAAATATCGGTTGAGTTTCTAACTTTTTTTTTTAGTCCGTCCCCAACCGTTCATTAATTCACACATATAGTCACTTTTGACGGTTTTTGTCAATTTCACCGTTAACTCCTCAAATAAATGACCATTCTGCCATTTCAACAGCCTTTAGAGGGGGAAGTCTTCCCCATGTGCTACCAGGAATAGTAACAGGCGGCACTGGGGAACTCTCTCCGTTTGGCTGCTTTTTCTTCTTCTTTTTTTAATTAAAAGTTTATATTTTTTTATATTTTTAAAATTTTTGTTTCTTAATTTAAAATGATAAGAGATATAATGATAATTTATTCGAGTAATTAATGATAAAATTAATGAAAACCGTCAAAACGGACTATATGTGTGAATTAATGAAATGTTGGGACCCAACGGGTTGAAAAAAAAAGTTAGGGACCCAGCCGATATTAGCCCCCAACGGCTAAGGACGATATATGAAATTAATCCTTTCCAATACTATTAAATAAAATTTTCTTAATATATGTGAAAAAAGGACCATCTTTCTAATACGGAGGTAGTAATCTATATCTATATATCTATATTTACATAAAAGGAATTAAATCTGCGATGCCTTTTACGGCATTTCTCTCACCAAAACTGTTTTAAGTGAGGTCATTTTAGACTTTTCCTTATATATTAGGTAAATTATATATTTTATATTACCACTACAGTTTTTATTCCTTACACTACATTCTTTTTATTTACTTAATCATCCCCAAGCAAATTCACATTAATGACCTTAATATTTTTAACATTTTTTTCTTTCCTTCACCACAATCATCTTCCCCCCCCTGACGCCAACCACAATCAGGGGCAGATCCAGAGGGGTGCCCCTTGGTCCTCGGCGCAGCCCAAATTGGAATTTTTTTTTTTAGCTTGTAAAAAATTTAAAAAAAATTATATATACAGGGTAATTAAGTCGTATGTGTTAGGGGGAAATTTTTTTTCCCGGCACACCGCACATTTTTTGCTGGCTCCGCCACTGAGTACAATCATCATTTTAATTTTTCTTTTTTTTTTTTTTCAGTTTTCTGTCATCTTGTCCCCTATTCACTTTTTCATTCGATGGAGTTGCATATTGCCGACTGTTTATTGCTTTTCCTCTTGATTTAATTCTTTCAATTTGGGACGATTTGAATAGCCGCACTCATGATTATTCATTCTCATATATATTTACTATTTCTAATTTCCATTCTCCATTACGTTTAAAAAATTAATTCACCATGAATTCAAGTGAAGAACGTAGGTAGAAGAACTTTCTTTGAAAAAAAAAAAAAAGAAAAATGGATGTTGAAGTCCAATCTAATTCCTCATAAGATGAACTATAAAGGTTTTCCCGAAGGATAAAACTAATATATTTGAAATCATAATCATGCATCCGTAAGAAAACAATATGAAAATCGAAATCCTTACCAAGAATATAATTATTTCAGTAACGGTTGTAATATTAAAATTAAAATCATTTGAATTGATATTGGGTAAGGTAGTTTAATCGAATGAGTTTTTGCTGAATTGGTCGCGGTGAGAAGAGAGAAAATCAAGATAAAAAGGTATATTTAGGAAAAGTATCATTTTTAAAATGTTGGTTATAAGTGTAAAATTATTGTAGTGTTCAAACTAAAATTGTAAGTAATTCGTGATGGATTTAGAATGTGGTGTGAAGATTAATTTTTGTAGTGGTAATATAACTACCCATTAATATTTCCTTTTTTTTTTTCAATTAATTAGATATTATGGTCCTTATCTATTTTTATATTCAAGAATATTTCTATTTTGTAAATCCTTTCCAATTTATTATCTTTGCTAATCGACGGATGGGATTAAATTCGAGATTTCTATGCTGAATATATATCTTATTTTCTTAGATATTTTGATGGATTAATCTATATTCAAAATTTTTTTGTTTTTTAATTCAATTTTTTAATATATATATAAATATATCTCTCTTATCTGTTAAGTATTTCTATTAGACTATTTCCTTTCTAGTTGATGTATTAATTTTTAATTATTTTGTATATGCTTTTAAATCGATTCGGTGTTAGTTTACTTCTTTTATATATAATAAATATAGTTTAATTAACATTTTATAGTTTACGAAATTCTCGTAAGGTATAGTCATAGAAAAAAATAAAATATTTAATTTCCTGAGGTCTAAGAATGACAATGGGCCTGTTTGGAATCGGGTATGTTACACCCGTTACCTTACCCATCAAAATTTTTTTCTCCCATCCCTATCTAAATCGGGGACGGGTCAGAGACGAGCTAATAGGGGTAAATTTATATTTCCCATTTATTGGACAATATATATATATATTATATATTTATTTTATTTTTTGTTTAATGAAAAGTATTAAAATTACAATTGAAATTACTAAGCTTTCTTGATAAATTTTATCATCTTTTTACTTTTCAAATCATTAGAATTTTTCAAATATTTTTATTTTTGATAAGAATCGGTTAAACGAGGGGCTGCCCATGGCCATTCCCCTTCACAACACAATTTCTCGGAAATTTTACTTTATTTTTCTTTTCTTTTTTATTTATTTATTTTTCTTTTTTACTGAAGATTGATTTGGGCATATTTTTATAAGGGTTTGTTATTTTAAGGGTATTTTTCTACATAGCCCTTTTTGAATTTTCACAAACATCAAGAAGTATTCCACTCCATGTCACATGGAAATGGGCTACCCCATCTGGCCCAATAAGCATTAGGAATTTTAAAATATGCTCACATTAGGCAATTTTCCCTTTTCAAAAAGAAAAATTATAGTTGGACAAAAGAGAGATAAAAAAGTGACAAAATTGATGTGGGATGTGATGTATTGAAAAAATTGTGCCATGTGTCAGTTTTGTTAGATTTTTTATATTTATTTTTGTTCAAATAACACAACTCAAAAAAAAAAAAGGCTACATCTTGAAACTAATTAGAAGAATACTATTTTGGGGAATTATATTTCCACCAAAATATCTTATTTTCACACCACATTTCCTTATTCACGAAAATATCCTTAGACAAACTTACATTAATAACCTTATTTTAAACCTTTTTTAAATTTTAATATCTAAAAATATTTTCCTTTTCCTCTCACACCACAATCAACAATTCACAATTGAACCCTGCCCCGTTACTCATGAATCTTCAATTTCCTGTCATGGGCAACTCAATTTGATTCCTCAGATTCAAGACACTGGATAATGGTGATGCTTTCTATTCTTTTTGTTTTTCTTTTCACTTTCTTAAATCATAATTGCATTACTAAATCATGGCTGAGAAGTTTTATATTGCCATTGTCATTGCAATTGGTTTATTAGCGCTTTTTTTTTTTAAAGGGGTTTATTGGCTTGTGAAACTGCGATTTTCAGATCAACAATTTGAAAGAAGAACAAGTCCAACAAAATGATATAAAGATCTGAACCAGAAAACCATCATTACAACATCTGAACCCAAAAAAACTTAAAAACAATTCCAAGAAAATGATATGAAGAATTAAAGATCTTCAACCCATAGCTTGAAATTACTTAAAACCCCATTACTTAAAATCCCAACACAAAAAGCAAGAAATGGCAAGAAATGATAAAGAAGAACATATAACAGAAGGAAAAGTTGAAAAGTCATTTGAAGTATCAAATTATTTACACAATCATCGACCTACCAAATTCCTCTTGAACTTGATCTCTCTATGAATGCAAACCAGCTGACCCAAACTATTATTTTCTTGAAATTACAATCTTAATACAATTGACTGTTATCCAACCAAAATTAATTGATTGTTAATTCCGTTCAGCAAGTACGTGAATTCTTGAAAAGGCTTGACTGGAATGGAAGATAAATCCGGGCTACTCTGGAAGATGAAACAAGAATTGTGGTGGGGCAGGAGATGAAAAAGTTTTTATGTAGTATTTGCATTTTTTTTTAAACAGAGGTTATAAATGTAAATTTACTGTGGTGTAATAATTAAAAGTGTAAATTATTTGCGGTGGGAATAAAATGTGGTGTGAAAATTAGTCATTGTGGTGGGAATATAATTCTCCTACTATTTTTTGATATTCTAATTGCATTAGATATTATATTAAATAATAATTTTAATAATTCTTCTTCTTCAAAAAAAATAATTTTAATAATTCAGTTATTTATATTCTCTCTCCTAATCCACATCGGAAGATTAAAACGGAAAACATATCTTAATTAACTCTTTTTCCTTCTCGCTCATCTATCAAGATATTCTTGTGAAGGAAAATCCTAATATTTGAATTTTAGTGAATCACATTTCAATTGCCCTCCACAATTCTTCATCTCGATTGAGAAATTTTCCTCTTGTGTTGAATATTCGATCTATCATGGTCAAATGTTCTAGTATTAAAGGTTATTTTTGCGACCAATTTTGAGTTCTTCGATTATTTTGCCCGCGTAATGCATTGCATGTCTCTCCTTTTTTTTTCTTTTTTTTTGAATTTTTTTCATCTTTTACATCAATTTCGTCAATTTTTTTTCTTTTTAATGGGGTTTTCTAGGATCTTTGATATAACAAGTAGAAAATCAGCAACTCCAACAAATTTTGCTGTCAAACAAGGTGAAGCAATTTGTATCGTGTTTGTCGATAGGGAAAACTACAATGGATTATGGTGTATGTACCTTACTATGTACATCGAATGAAGAAATATACTCAAAATCAATTGTAATGTACTACATTATTTAATTTAGTTTAATTTTTGAAATCTATTACATCAGGTGATGTATTATGCAATCTATTACATCGGATGTAATTGAGTTGTACTGCATTGAATTTGATGTTAAATATTTATCTAAGTGTGTTACATTGTATTTTTCAATTGTAATGCACTACATAAATTAGAGTTAATCTAGTCTTACAATAAAATGAATTATACTAGATTTTAATGTAATATAATGCATTGCAATTTGCAACTGAAAATTGCTTATTATGTGAAATACATATACACTTGTTTTAACGTAATTTATTACAATTGAAATTAATTACATATCACGAGTGAAAAATTATTCACGTTTTAGGCATGAAAACCATTCACTAAAATCCATATAAACTATCTATCTAATATCAATAAGGTAGGAGAAAATTAAAATTGTAATATATTATAATACTATCTGTTTATGTCGATAAAATTCTACTATATTTTCCAGATTTGTAGAGATTATAATTATGTATCAATTTTAATTTAACTACTATTCGCACCTGTGTGATGCATGAGTAGATATACTGAAAAAATTTATATACAAAAGTGACATAATTATGAAAAATTATTCACACGTGTGAGGAAATTGAAAAGCTATGAATAATTATCTTCTCACTGAGTGAGATGTCAAAAATAAAAAATTGATATGGTTGAAAATAGGTTGAATATATCACATTACATATCTAATGATAAACAATTGTATATATTTATTCAAAATAGAATACGGAAATGCACTAAGAATCAATCATCATCCACTGAACTTCTTATACAATATCGTTTGTCATCTGTAACATCAGCCGATATTGTGATAACTGGTAAAAACAAAATTTCCAATAACTAATACTTAAATGTAGGGGGAGAATCAAGAGATAACAATGTGATACCTGGTAGAAACAAAATTTCCAATAATTAATACTTAAATGTAGGGGAAAAATCAAGAGATAACAAATGAGTTTCATAAGAGAAGTAGTAGATGTTATGGATTAACAGATTTATTGCCAAAAAAATCTACTAAGGAATCCTATAACATATAAATAATGGTAATAGGACTCTTAATATTGGAAATTAGAGATGCAATTGGTAATGAAGAACTACAAATATAGAAGATTGATATGTACGCGATTGGAAGAGATAAAGAAAGTCAAAGGATACATATGATTTGTAGGAGAAGAGGTCGACGCATATATCAAGGGAAACACGGAAAAAGAAAAATGCATTTTGAAGGGAAAAAAATGTAAAACAAATAATAAATAATTAAATAAAGGGAAAACGCAAAACATATAAATAAAGAATGGTGTAATTAGCGGTGCTCGCGTGATGTCAGCAGGTCGTTTAGGAGGAAAAACGCCTTTGGACTACTGTTGATTTAGGAATCTATATATCGATATATACATAAAGAGAGGAAAATTTCCTCTTTTTATTTTCCTGCCCATATCACTTTCTTATTCGGTCATATGCATCGTATCCGTTCATTTCATCCTGCGATCTTGGCCATTGATTTTATTATTTTCCATTTTCAATTTGTTTTAATTTTCCACATGCCTTTTAGTTATTATTAATTAATTAATTTCCATATTTCCATTACATTCCATTCCTAGAATTATTCATTTCCTTTTATTTCCTCAGCAACTTATCTTATTTCCTTTTATTCTTTTTGTTTTCCTCAACAAATTCTAAGCATTGGCCGATATGTTTCAATCGTTGTTCGGTTATTATCGACCGGTAGATCTTTTATCCTTTGTAATTTGGTTGTACTTTGACGATATCCCAGTCTTCCAGAGCCATTGTCGTTTTTTGGAATCCTAATTTCGAGGAACACCTCGGCCAAGATTGAATCTGCAACGTAATTGATCCCCACAAATCGCAGATATATTATCCTTATCTTTTATTTCAAATGAGGTGAGTTGCTCAAATATCTTGACAAATCTGAAACCCTAATTTAAATTTATCACTTTTATATCTCATAAGACATCCTAATCTAGGTAAAGATATTTTATTTTTGGGATAATCCTCCGCCTCTTTTTTAAAATTCACCTTATCGGTTTAGAGAAGTCCTAAATTAGCTACAATTTAGCAGATCAGTTTAGAGAAGTCCTAAATTAGCTACAATTGTGACAAACATGGCAACTTTCATTTGTAATAAATTTGGTACGACGCTCTTCCGATCTCCTAATTTGTTTATCACCTATGTGGCTTAATTTTTTTATCAGCTATAAGCCCATGTTTATTAGGGCTTCGTTGGTTCCTTATTTAAGACGTTGTAATAGAGAATTTTTTCGTATCATTATCGTTTTTAATTTCTAATGTGCATTGGTCTAATGTGCATTGGTCATTCCTCCATTATTATTTCTGTGTATATATGTCTCTGTTTTTTATTATTATTATCAAATGGCTCCAGTGATTTTTGATCTGGGTGAGGTCAGCAACAAGTTTCCAAAGAATACAGCTTTTCGTCTGCATGTGTGTAGAAATTAGTCTGTACCTTTTCAAAATAGAGAATTCGACATAAGGGTTATTGAATTGGTATTGATGGATAAGCAGGTACTTATAAAAATATGTTCTCATATTTTTTTATTAACTTAATCCATTGTCAATTTTATATACTTTGAACTGCTCTGTAAAGATTTGAAATATGAGAATTATATTTATCCATCATTTTGAGAGTTGTATAGGGATGACAATATTAACCCGAACCCGAAGGGGGCAGGGAGTTCCCGCCCTGTTTGGGACGGGGCTCAAAATTGTGTCCCGAATCAAGTTCGGGGTAGGGAAGGATCTGGGGTCCCCGCGCCTGGCCACCTCAAAACCCAGTTTTGTTTCTTTATTTAATAAAAGTTATTTTTTTTAATTTGTGTGCAACCAAGGAGTCGAACCCCAAACCTCACTTATTTTTCCTCAACCATTGACAATAAATGGCAATGATATATGATTTTTAATTGAGAATTATATTCAAAGGATCGTGCGTTGTATTGATATTTTCTGTTATATGCCTTTTGGATTTTGATTCTGTTGAATCTGTTATTTGATCTATGCATTCTTCTTAAACTTGACTCATGTTATTTTACAAGGTTATTGTGATTATCAATTCATGTGATCTTTACAATTTGTATAACAATTTTTTGTATTGTTCTTGAATTTAAATGGCTAACATTAAGATTCGCATGTGTTCTTTTTATATTTATAGCCATCTATGATTCAGGCAACAATCACGCAACAGCACATTCCGGAGTTTGGTGACCAGATAGAGGAAAATGGGCTTTACACTGAAATTCATTTTAATGTGAATGACAATGTTGGCCAGTGGACAGTCTTGACCTTATTGGTAATTTGACCTTAATGATCCTTTAAAATATAATTTCCCTATTTGATTTTTACTGATAGGCTTAGATCTTTCTATTTCAGATATTAAGGCTATATTTAATCCTATATTTAATCCTTCGGAGGGCGCATGCTGATATCAAGATTAAAAAGTGTTGAAGTTGTTTGAGAATTTAAGACAATTCCTGGGATTTAATAACAATGTCTCTTGGCTTCTGCAATACAATTTTTTGCTTTTAATTTTTTATGCACAAGGGTTCATTCGAAACATATACGCTATATACGTTTTTTGGCTTAATTTTTCTGCACATGTGGTGCATAAGACATTTACACTGTCTTAGATGATTTTGATTGAGCTTATTTGATGTTTCAAATTTCTATGTTAGGTACATATCTACTGAATGATTTAGTATTTGCACATGGATTGCATTTTCCTTACTTATTTTTGTTGGTGTTGATTTCAAGTTTTTTGATTGTTTTATGCTTCTTATTCTCAATATTGTACTAGTAATAACGTGATGAGTATTTGATTTTATGGATTTCACATGGCTTATGTTCTAAGTTGTGGAGATGTTGGCTTTTGTGCGTTTGGATTCTCCTTTCTTTGTGGTTGCATATTAATCTATTCATGGAGTGATTGTCTGGGAATTATCATCAGTGTTGCTCCTATGGTGTCAATTGTATTAATTTCATCATTGATGTATGTAAAGTTAACTTAAAACGTACTCTTCCTAATGTTATTTAACATATTGAACCTTTGAACTTCATTGCTCCCTTAAATAACTTAAGCCATTTCATTGCTTATGTTTTCCCGTGCAATGCAAGTTATTTGCTTTTACTCTTTTGTGTTCCTATTCAGTCCATTTTCAATTGTTCCATCATTTACACATTTTTAGGGTGGCTAAAGGTATTGTTCATGTTCTTATGACATGTCTTACCATTTATCTATTTTTGCATTCTTGGCATATTTATTCAATGTTGCTGATTTGAGGCGAAGGTCTAATATTACTATGTTATAAAACTAATATTGATTCTTTGGTTGTGTAATTGCAGATTGGTTACATATATTCCTGTCAACTTGATTGAGGACTTGACATGTTTCTTTGTTGGGAAGAATTCACCGTCGTAAAGTTGGATTCAAATTATTTCTACCATAATGATCAACATGGTTTATGAGTAGTTCAGTGCGATCCTCTGCTCTGTATAGATATGCATACAAAATCTTTTTACATCTTTGTTACCCTCTTAAAAACTACTCTGTATGGATTTGTATATTTTTGTAAATTGAATCAGTTCATTCTTAATTGTATCTATCTATACTGAACGAATTGTCAATGTTGAACTTATAACAAATCTATTTGCACTAATATTTACATAACGAAAATTATTTTTGGGATAATCATCCTCCCCAATTTAAATTACATTATTGGATTAGATAAGTCCTAATTTATGTGATACATATAATTAGATACTTCCTAATGTAGCCAAAAATCGTGTCATACATGGTTACCTAATTTTGACGGAGACCACAGTCGAGCTCGGATTTGCAAGAGATTAGATTTGTACAAATTGCGTATATATGATCCTTAGCTTTTATTCCAATTCTGGTAAGTTGCCCCAGTCTTTGTATAAATCCGAAACCCTAATTTAAATTTAGTGATTTTTATATATTAATTGATTATTTGCCCTAATATTTAGGTAACAGAAATTATTTTTGGGATATTCATCCTCCCCAATTTAAATTACCTTATCGGATTAAATAAGTCCTAATTTATGTGATACACTATAAGACCAACTATATTAGGGCTTAGTTCATTGCTTATTTAACATGGTCTAAATGGGAATAATTTGCTGGGACAGAGGGAGTAATAATCTTTGTTTTAACTATTATCGGTTATATCATATTACGGGTAGCACCTATAATATTTTTCTTTACACACATAAATGATCAAATATTATAGTTTAAATCCTTTTTATACAATGCAATTTAATTTTCTTGATTTGTTTATATTATCTACTATTATCATCCTATGCAACTTATGAGTGAAATTACTAGCTTGAATTAAGTATGGATAACTTAAATCAGTAATTTTTATCACTATTTCTTTAGCTTAAATCAAACGTGGATTAATTTTAATCAATTATGGATTAATCTTTAACTTAAATGAAATATGTTCAAAATTGTATATTTTCAATTTTATCAATTAACTGTTTTTAATCTATGTGAAAATAAGAGGGGAATTATTTGATGGAGAGGGAGGAGTAATAATTTTGTTTTAACATCTATAGGCTATATCGTTTTATGGGTAGCACATAGAATGTTTTTCTTTACACACATATATGATCAAATCTATATGGTCTAAATCTTTTTTATACAATGCAATTTAATTTTTCTTGATTTTTTTATATTACTTGCTATGATCATCATGTGCAACACAAGAGTGAAACATCTAGTATATAGAAATGCAAAACAAATAAATAAATAATTAAATAAATTAAAAATGGTGTAATTAGTGATGTGCGCGTAATGTCAGCAGGCCGTTTAGGCGGGAAAACGCCTTTACACTACTGTTGATGTAGGCAAAAAAAAAAAAAAAATATATATATATATACATACACAAATGCAAAATAGATAACAAAGAATTAAATAAAGGGAAAAATGCAAGACAAATAAATAAAGAATTGTGTAATTAGTGATGCGCACGTGATGTCAGCAGGCCATTTAGGAGGGAAAATTCCTTTAGACTACTTTTGATTTAAGAATATATAGATGGATTGGGTTTCCTTATTATGGTAAGATTTTCAATTATGATAAAGTTCTACTCTCTCTCTCTATATATATATATTCTCTAGATTACATTTATGTTTCAATTTAATTTAATTGGGTTTCCTTTTTTTAAAACAGATAGAGATAGAATTTCAATTATGGTAGGTCTCTAATAATTACAATTATGTTTCATTTTGATAAGATTCCAAGTAAGGTCCGTAATCTCCTCTGGCGTGCAGCCGCTAATGTTCTTCCGACACGAGACTTGTTGAAAATTAAAAGAGTACCTGTTGAAATTTGCTGCCCAGTTTGCGGTTGGGAGGACGAGTCAATTAGATGAGTCAATTAAACATTGCATGACAGGTTGTAATTTGGCGAAACTGGTTTGGATGGGAGCTGGGATAAAATTTGTGCAACCAGCAGACATGAATTTCAAAGAATGGCTATTGAAAATGTTTGAGGAAAATGGCGACCTTCTAGAACTTGTTGCCATGATTTGTTGGGCAATTTGGAGGAATCGTAATGAAACTCTGGAATTTTCGGTCCTACTCAGTGCTGAAGATTGTGACAATTGCAAGACAATCTTTGCAACAATGGCAACAAGCACAACATCACAACTCTTTGGTTGGCAACCCCTTGACGACTACGGCTGTTAGAAGATGGCAACTTCCAACTCATGGTACCCTTAAACTTAACATTGATGTTGCGATTTTTAAAGAACATCATAAGGCAGGGATTGGGATGATTCTTCGGGATGAATATGGCGGTTTTAAAGCGGCCAAAGTAATACCTATTAGGGGGGATTTTGATCCGTTAATTGTTGAAGCTTTGGGGGGGGGGGGGGGTTAGAGAAGCTCTCTCTTGGACTAAAGATCACTCCCCTAGTACCATCACCATTGAAATGGACGCACTTGAGGTCAATCATGCTCTAAATTGTAATAGTGTCGAAAATTCTTATTTTGGCATGATCATTGAAGATTGCGGGAATTTCACTCGAGAGCTACAAGCTGTTAACTTTGCTTGGGTCAGGCGATATGCGAATTGTGTTGCTCACGTGTTGGCTAGAGCGGCGAATTCTATGTTAGATCCCATAGAATGGCATTCTGTACCATTTTTGTTTATTTCTAATGTAATGTTTTCTGATGCTATTAATGAATAAACTTTTCTTTGTCAAAAAAAAAAAAAAAGAGTGTTGGAAAATAAAATCTTGATTTTTTTTTAATTCCAAAAATGCTAACAGTATTTTTGCAATTTGTTTACTCTATTTGTTACAATTTTCTAAATTATTACAAAATGTAGTAATTATCCAAATTGTTACTAATGTAATAAGTTACGTGTAAAATTCCCTCCGATTAATGGAAGAGCGCTTATAGTCTTAAAACATTTGGCGCTATGTACCGGCAGAGCGACTGTAAGCATTTGAAAATGTGGAAATTAGGCCGTGTGCCATGTTTTGGAAAATATTGGGCTTCGGTGGGTCGAAAAATGAACCATGTGGACCCGAAATGAGTTGGTAGTCTAATAAGCATTGGCCGCATTCTCAATTTCCGGTAAAATTTAGTCAAAAAATTTCACCTGTAAACAGCATTTCTTGTAGTGGAGGAAGAAAATGAAAGGAAAAGTGGAAAGGGCAAAAGGACGGGTGGAAAAAGGAATAGTGGGGCCACGGTTTTCCCTCTAAGCAAATCTAGTTGGGGAAAAATTAGAGAGAAAACTCAATTCCAAATAAATAATGTGAACGGGGAAAATGGGGGAGGGGGTTTTTGCGCCCCGGCAGTGGAATGGGTATAGGTTTTTGAATTCATGCATTTGCATTGTTTCCACATTAAAAATCATGATGATAGTTGGCCATTGAATAAAATGGCAGTTGCAATTTTTCTTGTTTCATATTTGACGTGAAATTTTACATTTTTTCCCTTTATAATTTTTTCTTTTTGAAATCCATACAGAATAATTAGCCATTACATTTTTGTTACTGTGTTATTTTTTTTTCTTTTTTTTTATATTTTCAGGTTTTTTATTTAATATTTAACAATGTGTTTAATTTTAATATTAAGTATTGACACCAAGCAAAATTTGATTATTTTGGCAATAATAATTGTGGTTGTGGAACATGTTGGGAAGGGGAAATAGGTCATTTGGCCCCCTTTAAACAACCCCCCCTTTCTCCCTATTCCCTCCCTCCCTCCCTCACTCCTCATTTTGGGTTTTTAACCCCCTTCAAAGTTCAACACTATTTGGCGTTGTTGAGGAAAAAAATCAAATGAAGTTATTCCATTCCGTGTTTATAATCAAGTGGTAGCTAAAAAGTAAAAACCATTCAATGTGCCTAGTTCAGGGTTAAGTCCATTCACACGTAAATTTTTCAAATGAAGTTTACAAATACTCATATTTAATAGAATAATAATAATTATTACTAAGCATATTAATTAAGTCTATTTTTGTAAAAAGACATAATAACTCTTCAATTAAGAAATAACAAGTCATCCGAATAAGTAGAGCAGTGATTAAATTCTCACATTCTGAGCGTAAGATTCAGGTTAGAACCACAACTGCCCCTCCCTTCTCTCATTTCTCCCTTGTATAAAAAAGAAACAATTCTATATATTTGGAACATTTAGAAAAGGAAAAAGGAAAAAGATCAATACACAAGGATTATTACATATGCGGCAAGTTAAATTTAACATCTCTCAAGAACCAGTTTTTAGTGATCGATATGCCGGTCGGACAAGGCTACAAATGAAGCCACCATGGGCCCTTGTTCACGAGGTTAGCCGACTTGAACACAACAAAAACACACCTGAAAAGTTCACTCGAGAAACTCTTGTTGGCTAAAGGACAAGAAAGAGGCCATTTTTAGGCATCTCTTAACCAGAATTGAGTGCCCAAATTTTCCCAATCGCAAATCATGTCCGGTTTGGTTAGGCTTGAAATTTCATATGTTATCAAATCAAGGATGTCTTCAACATAAAAGGCAAGAACGTCCATATTTTTGACAAAATGTTTTGTCTGAATCTTATATTCTTATGATTATTACTTAATGTCTAACATGAAAGTTTGAGGGATACAAAACATCAAGATGGATCGGCTTGTGAAAATAACTTGCTAAATAGAATGATAAGTCGATGTCTAACCTAATGGTAACATGTTTTGTAGTAGTGAAAATTTTGATACAGTATGTAATATTAATAAGTCACGTTATTATTGAGTATTGTCCTCATCGCTCATTTAGAATTTAGAAAATTCAAAACAGAACATTACATGTGCGATTTTGGATTATGCAACTTTTGGGTAAGTTAGAAGAGAGAGTCGTCCCCGATCATCTTTCCAAATTCCCATTCGTACAATAAGTCTTGTGATGGTTGTGTAATGTTGTGAGGGCTTTCGAAACACCCCTCCTACTTCTCACCGTGCCTCTAAAACACTTGTGACACATATTCATTTAGGTGGATTTCCATTAACCCTTTTTTTTTTTTGGGTGGGGAGCATCAATTTATCTTTCAAAGATAGTCTACTTTCATAAATAGTTGTCCTTTTATCTTTCAAAGATAGTCGACTTTCATCTTGGAAACAAATTAAAGACTTGTTAATTGTAATTATTATTATAATTGTTAAAAAAAATTTTTGAACAATTGTTAGTGTGAAAACTAAAAAGGTTTCATATATTTAATAATAATATTATTATTATAATAATAATGGTTACAAGACGACTATTTATAATAAAATAAGACAAACCCTAAACTGTAATCTTAATAAGCTAAAATACCAAAAATACCCATAATAAAAATATCTAATCAAATAATACTTCTAACACCCCATGTCAAACTCATGATGGCCTGGTCATCATCAAGAGTTTGCCAAGAAGTAAAACAAAACATATTAGTTTTTGACACTTCATCTCTAAGTAGGGTTGATGCGGGTCATACAGCCTATAAGCTCAACTTGACAACTCTTCATCACAATATGAGAAAATAATCATCCAAGTGCATGGTCTTCATAATTGTGGAAAGAGATCCAAACCCAACAACTAATTTTCCATATACTGGACATCAAAATTGAGAAACAAAAAGAGAGGACCAAATTTCAATTCTAGATATCAACTGGACCAAATTAGAGAGATAATTCCAAATATATGGACACTAATTCACATCGGATTCCGCATCAAATTAACCACAAATGAAATCAATCTTAATAATATAAAATGCACAAATTGGATATATTTGTTATGGGTATTTTTGGTTAGAAGTGTTATTTGGTTAGATATTTTTGTTATGGGTATTTTTGGTATTTTAACTTATTAAGATTACAGTTTAGGGGTTGTCTTATTTTATTATAAATAGTCGTCATGTTACCATTAGTATTATTGAATATATAAAATCCTTTTAGTTTTCACATGGTATCAGAGCCAAAGATCCAAGTAGAAAAGTTACCTGGTGTAGTATGAGGTGACAAACCTGTATAAGTGGATGCAGACATAATATGAGGCTGAGAGGCTAAGAATTTCTAAAATTGATCACTGATCTGATCAACAAACTTGGGATCAGGTGAATGTGATGGACCAAGTATAGAAGTGCAAACAGGTGAAACAACTATAATAACAAACGAAGACAACCACAGTATAGCCAATTAAATTCCGACCATAGACCCAAATAAAATGAGACCACCACAGTATTGAAAATAGAATTATGAGCACACTACAAAAATTTCGATCACAAAAAATGCCCGCACAGGCCACTCTGGTCGCCTACTCTCCATTACACGTACGTCTCACGCGCCACCACTGTCGGTGCGTGTACTCTTACTCGCCTTACTGGTCGGTTGCCCAGAATTTTTGGAGTCCGACTGTATAGTTTTTCCGGCTGAAAAGTTGTTGGAACCCCTTCAAATAACGCGGAACAGATTCGCCTGTTGTAGAAGATGAAAATTTTCAGATTTTTTTAAAAGCTCTGATACCATGTGAACAATCTAACACATCAATAATTGAATAAAACCACAAAAAGAAATTGTACCAATCTAAGAACCAAAGAAAATAGAAAGAAGAAAGAAAGAAGAAACCTTAGATTGAATTGAATAATCGAATCAAGTGATACACATGTCTTTATATAAAAGGATCAATCTAGACAACTTCAATAATTGAAATACTAAACTAAACATAGGATAAAGTAAACAACTGTAACGTACTAAACTCTGACAGTTAGAAAAGTTAGACATAATCAAAATTATTATAATATGCCGTTTAATTATTAATAAACACGTCTTGCACATGATGAGTAATCGAATCCTAGCTCTGGGTTAGGAAAGTCCTAGAAACACTAGGGTTGGTCACCGTTCTGGTGGAAGTCCGGTGAAGGTTCTCGCTAGGAAGTCTATCTTCTCCAGGTAATCCAGCTGCGTCTAAGTCTTTTGCATCAATAATATGGGAGATAACAGTGGAATAGCAAACATATACCAGAATTTAAAGATTGATGAAGATGATGGACCAGTGATTCCAATTGCAAATACAAAAATTGCTGAATGGAAGCAACAATTGGATAGATGTTTGATTGGTAAATTACTGGGAAATAAAACAAGCAATAGAGAAGGAATAGAATCTGCCATGAGATTGATATGGCGACTTGAAGGCTCAGTCCGAGTCGAACGCACAGAAGTAACAGATATCTTTGTTTTTGTGTTCGATAACGAGGATGATAGAAAGCATGCAGCTGCTGGAGGCCCATGGAACTTTAACAAATAGCTTCTAGCACTGGTCGCCCCATCTGGAATAGGAGAGGTAGAAAATCTACAATTCAATCGAGTCTCCTTTTGGATTCAGGTACTAAAGGTTCCCTTTGCTTTTAAAAATGTAGAATGTGCCAGAGAGTGGG
This sequence comes from Nyctanthes arbor-tristis, assembly GCA_963692815.1. Lineage (NCBI taxonomy): Eukaryota > Viridiplantae > Streptophyta > Magnoliopsida > Lamiales > Oleaceae > Nyctanthes > Nyctanthes arbor-tristis. The sequence goes on from CAVNYN010269416.1 coordinate 22,418, forward strand.
GATCCATAATTGGTGATGTTGAAATGGTAGATATTGATGGAGCTATTATGAGGATTAGAGTTAGAATCGATGTGGGGAAACCTTTGAAGTGGCTCATTCGTATTTTGTTAGGGGATAATAGAGAGGAGCGAGTTCTACTACTTCGTTATGAGTACCTACCAGAGTTTTGCCATGGCTGTGGAGTAATAGGACATAAGTTGAACGAATGTAGTGAAGCTGCAATTTATTCTGTGAAATCTGCGAAGGAGAAGAGATATGGGGACTGGAATAGAGCACATACAGTTGGGAGCAAGGCAGATTCAACACTGGGACTGCTACAGGGAATAAACAACCACAAATCTTCCCAATCCACAGCCTGGTTTAAGTCATCCCAGCATGTTCCTCCCAATTCAAAAAGAGATCAATCTGTTTCAGAGGGTAACATAGATTCTACACCAGGGCAAGTACACGGTAAAGGAGAATCTACTATGGGTAATGAATTACCACAAAAGGGAGGCCAAGATAGTGTTAAGTCAACCGAAACAAGGGACAAAAGGTGGAAAATGGAAAAGGTGTCCGAGCATTGGAAGATTAAATTCAAATAAACTCAATGAAATGATGTTATCGGAGGAAGGAAAGGATAATCAAGCTTTAATTGTGAGTCACGGTGCAGAGACCAAATATCTCGGGTTACAAAAATTGAGTACAAATCTTAAACGAAGCTACATAGCAGTTGAAAAAGAGACACTGTCTGACAATGAAGTGGTGGAGGTAACTCCAAGGAAGAAATCCAAACTTGATCCATTAACCGATGCATCTCTTAATGACCAACTGGCGAGCCCTGCCTTGCAGGGCCGCCATGAGCCATGAGGTGCATCTGTTGGAACGTGCAGGGTGTGGGAATCCCTGTCATGTTACATGCTTTGAGGAAACTTCTCCGCTTGTATTCCCCGAACATCATCTTTCTCTCAAAGACAAGACTTCTTTCTCTCAGAGATAAAGAGTTTTTGGAGCATAGGCAAACAACTTGGAGTACAAGCTCGGCTTTGATAATAGTTTTGTCATTGATAGTAGAGGACGGGAAGGAGGGCTTATTTTGTTATGGTCCAATGAATGTAATGTAATACTTCAATCCAACTCTATAGGACACATCGATGTAGTTGTTGATTATAATAATAAATTATGGCGTTTCACTGGTTTTTACGGGCACCCTAAAACCGAGCATTGACATTTCTCATGGGATCTATTAAGAAAACTTAAAACTATGAATTATTTACCTTGGATTTATGAAATCCTTTCACATAATGAAAAGGAAAGTGGCGGAACAAGAACTAAAAGTCAAATGGGGAATTTCAGAAATGTTGTGGCAGATTCCCTATTGGTCAATATGGGCTATTCGGGACCACGATATACGTGGATGAATTAGTGGTGGGGTCCATAATTTGTACAAGAGCGGATTGATATATATCTATAGAATGAGAGTGCTCAAAATTTATTTCCATCTGCAACAGTGCAACACTAGGATTAGATCGGAAGAGCGTCGTGTAGGCATCATCCTATTCTCCTCACTTTGGAGCAGTCATAGTTCAATCGACCTAGTGATCGAAACTTTATGAGATTCCGATTCGAAACTTGGTGTGTTAAAGAAGAGGCTTACACCAACATGGTCCAGGAATCTTGGAATAGAAGAAAAGAAGAACTTGGGGCTCCACATTCTATTGAAGGATTAGATAAGCTTCTTAACTCTTGCTGTAGAGAGTTTTCTAATTGAAGAGCACTTTTCGTCACTGGAGACAAAAACTAACGAATCTACAAGCGGAGCTTTCGTCTATACTTAACAGGGGCCGAATTGCAGGCAAAATGGAAATGGTCTGTGAGTTAGAAGGTAAAATCCATCATTTGTCGGAAAGGGAAGAATCGTATTGGAAACAGAGATCTCGAGTTCAATGGTTGAAAAAGGGGGATAGGAATAAAAATTTCTTTCTCGCAAAAGCATCATCTAGAAAGAGGAAGAATTTCATCCACCACATTGTGGGAAATAATGGAGAAGAATGGTTTTCCGGTGATGACATTTCTACTTGCTTTAAGAAATATTTTGAAAAACTATTTTCTAGTTCTAACCCATCCGCAGATCAATTGGATACGGCAGTTCAAGGAATCTAAACCTCACTTTTAGCTGAAGAAGTGGACTTTGTTAAGAGGTCTTTCACTAAGAAAGAAGTAAAAGCCTCTGTAATGTCATTAGGGCCTCATAAAGCTCCAGGGCCTGATGGACTTCATGCCATCTTTTACCAGCTTCACTGGGATGTGATTTGGGAAGATATATCTCGAATTTGCTTACAATGCTTGAATCATGTCGTATCACCTGTAAGTTTTAACTCTACCAGTATCGTCCTAATTCCTAAAAAATAAAAGGCTGATCAGGTCACTGATTTCCGCCCTATAAGTCTATGCAATGTGCTTTACAAAATCATCTCTAAAACAGTGGCTAATAGGTTCAAAGTAGTGTTTCCTAGCCTCATTTCGCATAACCAAAGTGCTTTTATTGCAGGGCGACAAATTACGGATAATGCTCTAATTGCTTATGAATGTTTACATTTTTTAAGAAAAAGACATAATGGATAGAAGGGTTTCATGGCCTTCAAAATTGGACATGAGCAAGGCTTATGATCAAGTAGAGTGGAGCCTCATTATTCGAATTATGAGTAGAATGGGGTTTCCTCCTCATTGGCAACTACTTATTCTTAGTTGCATTTCTACTTCTAAGTTCTCCTTTTTCATCAATGGATAGATAGGCGAGAATGTAATCCCGACCAGAGGATTGAGACAAGGATGTCCTTTATCACTGTACCTTTTCTTACTGGTCGCTGAGGCATTTTCAGACTTATTAACCCATGTGGAAATCAGATGGGACATTTTAGGAATACAATGTGCTCGACTTTGCCCACGAATTAATCATCTTTTTTGCAGATGATTGTCTCATTTTCTTGAGAGCTACGAAATCAGACATATCTCATTTCACTCACATCTTGAGGATTTATGAATTGGTTCAGGCCAACAGGTTAATTTTGAAAAATCTTCTATCACAATGTTCAACATGGGGATCAGCAAAGATTGTCGCAAGCTCTGGGAATTCGTTTGGAAAATAAATAGCGGTCTTATTTGGGATTTCTACTTACATTCAGTAAGCAGAAAAAGAGAGACTTTACCATCATTCTGGATCGAATTTGGAAACGAATTACAATGTGGAAACAGGGGCTCTTCTTTGCGAGTGGAAGAGAGATGCTCATTAAACCGGTTGTGCAAGCAATACCAGCTTATGTGATGAGTATTTTCAAAATCCCAGAAGGAATACTCTTTTCGATTCAGTCAGCTATTGGCAGGTTTTGGTAGGGCGGAGATGCAGAAAAGAGGAAGCTTCATTGGGTAAAATGGCAAAGACTATGCCTTCCTAAAGGAACATGTGGGCTCAGATTCAGAGAATTTTCAGCATTCAACAAAGTGCTCATTGCAAAGCAAGCATGGAAGCTGCTACAAAAGCCATACTCTCTTATAACAAAATTCTTGAAGGCAAATACTTTCCTTGCAGTAATTTTCTGGAAGCAAGTGCACTAATGGTGACTTTTTTGCTTGGAGAAGTATTTGATGGGGAAAAGAGTTATTGCAACTTGGACCACGTTGGCGGGCGGGGGATGATTTATCTATACATATCTTTGAAGATCCATGGATTCCTACGAGTCCTAGTTTCCGACCTATAACCAAAAACTCACCACAAGTTAGCCGAGTCGCTGATTTGCTAACAGATTAAAGAGAATGGGACCAAAGGATAGTTAATACTTTGTTCTTAGCCCCTGATCGAGACGTCATCCTTGGTGTCACAATTGGAAGAGGCCGAGATCCCGACAAGTTGATTTGGCACTATGATCACAGTGGTGAATATACTGTCACAAGTGGATACAAGCTCCTCATCATGGAATCTAAGGAGAGGGCTTCAACAAGTCGACGGTACTATTTAGCGTGGTGGAGGAGACTATGGAAAATGAAGATATTGTCAAAAGTACATATATTTTGGTGGAGAGTTTATCATAACACCCTTCCTACTGGAACTAATTTGATTCAAAGGGGTATTCAGGTCAGCTCTCTATATCCTCACTGTTATATAGCTGAGGATATGTAGCATGCCTTGTTTGAATGCCCTTTTGCTAAAAAAGTGTGGAAAGATATTGGCCTCTGGAATTTTATCAAACAATATAGAGGTTCGAAGGAGATAAAAGATGTGATGTATGCTATCTCTTATACTAGTGATGATCGTTAACTTTGGCAAATTCTTTGCGCTGCTCGATGCATTTGGTTTGTTCGAACTAAGTTGGAACGATTGCGCTGATCTTTTAAAATATGGGATACTTGGCGATATACTCTGTATGTCCCGATTATTACAAGGGGTTGTAGGGAACTTGAACCCTGGTAAGTATGTAGAAATACTATACTCTCTCTGTCCCGATTACTATTTCTTCTTCTTAGTATCAAAATTTGTTCAACAAAATATGCTCTTTCTTTTGCTTCATTTTCATGGTGTTTATACATACGATATGGTTTAACAATGATATATTTTCTTATTTAAAATACTTGACTTTTGAAGAATATCATTGAAATTTAGGTTTTTATATATGAATCTGCATTTATAAGTCTTTATTTGTGTACCATAATAAATGGAATTTATAAGGAATTAAGGTCCATCCAAAAGGTTAACCTGTCAGTCTTTATTTATGTACCACAATAAATCGAATTTGTAGGAATTGTGGTCCATCCAAAAGGATAACTTATCAGGTAAAGTAGCTCAATTCGTTATAAACCCATCACATTTCCCATGTCTAACCGAAATTGAATCCGTTCACATTTTTCCCTAAGAATATCCCCCATTCGAACAAAAAACTACATGATTTTGGTGCCCTTCAACTAATAATCCATCCATCTTTCTTTACTCTTTTAAAGCCCAAATTATCCACTGTGTGCATCACCGCCTTAAATGGACGCAATCGCTTTTTTTTTTTTTCAAAGTCCAATCTACTGCATCCGTCACTGCTTTACATGGAAAAAACTACTTTGAGAGTCGTCTGTTAGAGTATAATTTTATATAGTTTTGCTAGTTTAGTATTTCAAGTTATTAGTTTTGTAAGTTAGTCATTGCATATAAAAGGACTTGTATTCTTTCTTTTTGTGTATTGTATTCTTTCGTATATTCATCTAAGGTTTTGGTTATTCCTTTTCTTTCTATTTCTTCTAGCTGATGTCTCCTCTTTCGCATCTCTCAATGAATAACATTGCTGCATATTGAGTTATTCACATGGTATCAGAGCCTATGATCGAATTGGAATTGAAACAAAATAGCAAAAAGGAGGTTATGAACTCTTTGTAACGAACTGAAATCATCCAATTTGAGCACCTTCCACTGCTCCGTTTGGCGATCAGAGGATACCACTAGGTTCGGATCGTCGTGAGTTTCCTGGCGGTGCAGCGCGTGTAACAAGACGCGCTGGCGACGGAGGAGCGTGTAGGCGCGTGGCGACGGACGGTGGGGAATTCAGGCGGTGCGTAGAGTGTTTTCTGGCAACTTGGTTTACAGCGGCGTGATCGAAATTCAGTTTCCTACATCGTGGTGGTGATTGTGAGAATTGATCGTGTCATTTTCTAATCTGCTACAGTGGTTAGTGTGTTTCTCCCCCTTCTTTTATTATGGCATCTGATGATTCACTCCAAGCTATTAGTGTGTGGTTGAATGGTACAAATTATTCTTATTGGAGTCATGTTATGAAACACTTTCTTAAAGGAAAGAAATTATGGGGCTATGTTAGTGGAACAGTTAGTAAACCGGTGAGCACTGATAATGATTATACAACAAAAGTAGATAACCAGGATTCCAATAATTCGAAAATTTTTACATGGATAAATAATTTCGTTGAGCATAATATTGGTACACAATTGGCAAAGTATGAAACTGCAAAAGAGGTTTGGGATTATTTTGAAAAGTTGTATACTAAGTCTAATTTTGCAAAACGGTATCAGCTAGAGATTGATATTCGGGCATTGCAACAGAAGAATATGAGTATCTTAGAGTTTTACAATGCAATGACTGCTATTTGGGATGAGTTAGCTCTAACAGAGTCTGCTGGACTGAGAGCTGTTGAAGAATATATTTCTTTTCGAGAAGAACAGCGATTAGTGCAGTTTTTTATGGCACTTCACAGTGATTTTGAGAGAATTAGGGGTTCTATTTTACATCGTAATCCCCTCCCGTCTGTTGATTCAATTGTGAGTGAACTTGTAACTAAGGAAACTCGGCTGAAATCACTTAGTGGAGAGGCTTTTGTTCTGAGCTCTAGTGCTTCTGTCTTGGCTGTGCTGCATGTACAAAATCAGAATCAAGGACGTGCAAATGTTCCAAAAGATGTGTGCAGTTTTTGTAAACAAAAGGGATATTGGAAAGCTCAGTGCCTTAAATTGTTGTTGAAGAGGCAAGCTTCTCAACAGAATTATCAGCAATCATCTCAAGTCTTATGGTTCCAATTTGAATACAGCAACTGCTTTACCTATCGGTTCATCCATACTTGGTGCACTTCCTTCGTCTAATCTCAAGATGGCTGATCTTGATGAGCAGTTTCAAAAGTTCTTAGCTATTCAGCCACATGCTATGTCTGCTTCTACCCATGTAGGTGTGTCCACTTCAAACTTACCAGGTAATATTTCTACATGGATATTTGACTTAGGTGCTTCTCTACATATGTCCTCTAATTCTAAATTGTTTGTCTCTATGTCTCCTCACCATCATCCTACATCTATTATAACTGCTGATGGCACCCCACTGCCCTTAGCAGGTATTGGGTCTGTACAAACATCAAATTTATCTCTGTCAGATGTTTTATGAGATCCTAATCTTACCTTAAATCTAGTCTCTGTTGGTCAATTACGTGATTCTAGATACCTGGTTCATTTTTCTCCCAATGCTTGTTATGTGCAGGATCCACAGTCTCAGAAGTTGATTGGGATAGGTCATAAGCAGAGAGGAGGACTTTATGTCTTGGATAATCTGAGATCGGCGCATGTTGCTGCCTCTAATGTTGATTTATCTTCTTTTCATTTGAATTCCTCTTCTTCTAGTTTTTTACTTATGGCATTCTTGACTCGGACATGTGTCTGCTAGTCGTTTGAAATGTTTAGTTTCCAAAGGACATTTAGGAGATATGCAAACACACGACATTTCTAATTGCAGTGGTTGTAAACTTGCTAAATTTTCTGCTTTACCTTTTACTCGTAGTATTTCTCATTCTATTGTACCATTTGATCTTGTTCATTCAGATGTGTGGGGTCCTCCTCCTATTTCCACTAAAGGAGGGTCTAGATATTATGTTTCATTTATTGATGATTGTACTCGTTATTGTTGGGTTTATCTTATGAAGAGACGTTCTGATTTTTTGTCTATTTATCGTTCTTTTAGAGCACTTATTAAAACCCAACTTAATAATGTAATTAAGTATTTTAAATGTGATTTGGGTGGGAAGTACACATCTACTGAATTTTCTGAGCTGTTTGCTTCTGATCGCACTATTCATCAATCCTCTTGTACAGACACTTCTCAACAGAATGGTGTTGCTGAACGCAAATACAGACACATAATTGAAACAGCCCGCTCTCTTCTTTTATCTGCTAAAGTCCCTAATGCATTTTCGGGAGAAGCTGTTCTTAAAGCTGTTTATTTGATTAACAGAATTCCAAGCTCTCATACTTCTGGTCAGTCACCGTTTGAAGCTTTATTTAGCTCTCTCCCTGATTATTCTGTCCTGAAAGTCTTTGGGTGTACATGTTTTGTCCTTCTTCCTACAGCTGAGCGTAACATATTGACATCACGTTCCGCTATATGTGTTTTCTTAGGATATGGAGAAGGTACGAAAGGTTACCGTTGTTTTGATCCTGTCAGTGAGAAGTTATATGTTTCTCAACATGTTGTGTTTCTTGAGCATATTCCATTCTTCTCTATTCCTGATAGCATTTCTACACTTACCAAATCTGTTCTTGTTCATCTTGACCCTTTTTCTAGTGATAGTTCTCCTTCCCCTACACCCGTCCCTGATGAATCTTCATTCAGTACAGGTACACATGCGCAGTCTTCTGCTGTCCTTCCTCCTCCTGTGGCCTCTCAAGCACCATCTGAGCCTGATGATCCATTATCATCATCTTCTCCTTCTCTACCGTCTCCTTGATATCCCCAACGCATACGTAAGTCCACTCAACTCCCTGATTTTGACTATTCTTGCTATTCAGAGTCGTTTTGTTGTTTCTTATCATCTATTCATAACCTGTTTGAACCTTCTTCATATAAAAAAGCCATTTTAGACCCTCGTTGTCAGACGTGTGCTCTTCCGATCTGATGAATTATCTGCTCTACAAAGGACAGACACTTGTGATTTGGTGCCTTTGTCTTCAAGTAAAAATGTTGTTGGTTCTCGTTGGATCTATAAGATTAAAACTAAGTCTGATGGTTCTGCTGAAAGGTATAAGGCTAGATTGGTTGCTAGGGGTTTTACGCAGCAGTATGCTCTTGATTATGAGGAGACCTTTGCCCTTGTTGCAAAGATGACCATCGTTCGTACTCTTATTGATGTTGCCTCTGTTCGTAAATGGAATCTGTGCCAAATGGATGTTAAGAATGCCTTTCTGAATGGCACTCTTCAGGAAGAAGTTTATATGACTCCTCCTCCTGGTGTACCCATCCTTCTGGATATGTTTGTAAACTTAAAAAGGCTCTTTATGGTCTTAAACAAGCACCTGGTGCCTAGTTTGAATGGTTTTCTACTGTTGTTGCGTCTCTTAGTTTTACATCTAGTCATCATGATTCAGCTTTGTTTTTTCGGTGTACATCTACTGGTCGGATTAATTTTTTATTATATGTTGATGATATGATTATTACTGGTGATGACACGGTATTACTGAGTTAAAATATGAATTGGCTTGTCAGTTTGAAATGAAGGATTTGGGACCTTTATCTTATTTCTTGGGTATTGAGGTTGCTTCTTCTTCTAGAGGATATATGTTATCGCAATCTAAATATACTACAGACCTCATCAAACGTGCTCATCTAACTGATTCTAGGATAGTTGATTATTGAGATGAAAGTCCGGTATTCCTCCATTGATGGTATTCCTTTGGCTGATCCTACTTTGTATTGCACTCTTGTTGGTTCTCTTGTATACCTTACCATCACCCCCCTGATATTGCTTGTGCTGTGCATGTCGTTAGCCAGTTTGTTTCTGCTCCGACCACTGTTCATTGGGTAGCTGTGGTTCGCATCTTGCGATATCTCTGTGGTCCATGTTTTCAGAGTCTTCTATTTCCATCCACATCTTCCTTAGATCTCTGTGCTTATTGTGATGCGGATTGGGCCAGCAATCCCATTGATCGTAAGTCAACTACAGGGTTTTGTGTCTTCTTCGGTGATTCTCTTATCTCATGGCGGAGTAAGAAACAGACAGTGGTTTCTCGATCTTCTACTGAGGCTGAGTATCGTGCTATGGCATCTACTACTGCTGAGATTGTTTGGTTACGCTGGCTTCTTTCTAACATAGGAGTTTCACTATCTTCTCCCACACCCATGTACTGTCATAATAAGAGTACTATCTAGATATCTCATAATTCTGTATTTCATGAGCGAACGAAACACATTGAGATTTACTGTCATCTGGTGCACCATCACCTTTAGCAGGGCACCATAACATTACCCTTTGTCTCTTCTTCTTTGTAGCTTGCAGACCTTTTTACTAAATCTCATTTGATTCACTGCTTTCGTTTTCTACATGACAAACTCTCGTTGCTTTTAGCTGTAGCACCGTGAGTTTGAGGGGGATGTTAGAGTATAATTTTATATAGTTTTGCTAGTTTAGTATTTCAAGTTATTAGTTGTGTAAGTTAGTCCTTGCATATAAAATGACTTGTATTCTTTCTTTTTGTGTATTGTATTCTTTCGTATATTCGACTAGAGTTTTGGTTCTTCCTTTTCTTTTCTATTTCTTTTAGTTGATGTCTCCTCTTTCGCATCTCTCAATGAATAACATTGTTGCATATTGAGTTATTCACATCGTCAATTGATTTTTTTTACTATCACGATTTAACTTTGAGACCCACTTTCTCCGTACGCCAATGTATCCGATCTCTCATGCTAACTCACATAGTTAAGTTTGAGTTTGGCTATGATATCATTGTTAATAATTGGGTTTTATACTAAAAAATTAACCTATTAAGTAGAGTAAAACAATTTCTTATAAACTCATAACTTTTTATAATATCTACTAACATTTATCAAGAGTAGATCGGTGCAGCACTGTTGTTTGTGTTAAAGCAAACTTCGAAAAATGTGGGTTTGCGTGTACGAATACTCCGTACATGACAGATTAACGGTTTGCATGTGGGCCCATTTTCCAACTCGTTGGCCGTTAGAATCCGTACAAGGGTACAGGTGTCCTCATATTCTCAAAAGCATCTCCCGCCAAGTATTTTAATCAACATGGATCCTTGCACATGTTGAATTACAAGAAGCTCTTATATTTTCACGTGAGAGCTGTAGGGATACCTGGGATAGCGGTGGGGTGGATTTGTCGTAGATCGATTATGACTTATTCTGTGGATGATTAGAACGGGGCGGATCGAATTTTCAATCCATTCTCTATTTATATTTACTCCTCTCCTGCCCAATATATTATATGTTCAAGTTTTTCTTTTTTTTTTCACACAAATTAAAGTGTGTTCATAATTTACTCATATTTAATGAATAAAATTTAAAATTGATAAATATAATTATATATTAAATATGGATAGATGAGTAATATTATAATTCTCAATAAAGACACATAACTATAAATTTCAGATAATTTAAAAAAAAAAAATCAACCATATATATATTTGAGACTAATGAAATAACTATTTAGGCTCTTAGTTTAGGTGTGCGTCTATTAAGTCAAATTGAACTCCATAGAAATCAGCCTTGAGGGTGCATAAATTTGAATTATTTGATACAATTGAGAGAAATTCGGGGAAGGGGAGTATAGACTCGAACCCAAGACCTCTTGATAATGAGTGTTTTTTACCACTTGAATTATCACCCTTGGCCTGCATAAATTATAATATCAACTATTAAAATAGACCAAAATTAGATCCCAAACGGTCGACCATGGTATGTGGCATATTAGAGTTTAGCAGTTATTGATGGAGGCACGAGTAGGCTGGTTGAGAATAAAATTTAAGTTTTTTTTTCTTAAATTTTTTAATTTAAAATTAAGCACGTGTTCTCATTTTGCACTTTCAATTTTTATAAAAGTATTAAAAACTTGTTTTTTTGTAAGGAGTATTAAAAACTTGTTTACTTTTGTATTTTAGAGAGAAAAAATACATTCTGCACAATAAAGAAAAAATCTATAAAGAATACTTTGATTATTTCGTTGTTTTGAGTTAACTCAAAATTAAAGAGAATAAATCTATATTTTTATTAAGTTAGACCTAAATTATCAAACTGAGAGTGAATTAAAAATCAAGACTCATGTGATCTAAGCTCTCAAACTATTAATTAAGAGTTCGATTCTCCCCTCCTACAATCTTTTGTAATATGAAAAAAAAAAACAAAATTGAAGATTGAAACAAAGGAGAACGAGATGCAATGATATATCTATTAATATACATTTTGTTTTTCTAAATTACGTTCTTTGAAAAAAAAGAAAGAAAGAAATTTGAGTACTTGAAACGTGCCTTTATCGGATTTTAATTCTACCTCTGCAAGGACCACCACTGATGTCAAAAAAATAGACTCGACTATAAATACATTGTATCAAAAGTAGTACGTGCACGATTTATAAAACCTATTCCAACTGAAAAGCACACAAAAGATACGAACCGGACTGCCTTTATTAGTTTTGCTTTTGTCCAGAAATTTAAAATTCCCTCCATATAGCATGTTTGTGTGTACGCTTTTTATAAAAATTCCAATGAAACTCCCTTGTCTCTGTTTGTTTGTTGGGCGGTTAGATATTGTACAACTCAAGGAATAACTAAAGTTGGAACCACGATATCCGTTTTGAAACCCAAGGGGCATATTCTTGTAATGAAACCTAAACGTTTAGAGTACCCATTAAAAAAAACACTATGGTTTGTTTGCCTGGTAAAAAAGATAGTTGGGTACTTGAGTTCGTTTAATTCCATCAGCAGCATTTAGACACTCACCCTCCGTTCTAGGTGGGTGTATCTTTACATGCCACTTAAAATTTTAATTCCACACTACGTGCATACATATACCCATTTGAGACGGAGGGTGTCATAAAATTTTTTATTAATTCCATATAAGAGCATGTCGGATTTGACGTGCAAAATGAAAGTGGTGACTTAATTAAGTGGCGCCATGGCATAAAAAAGAGCACACATGGTGTCAACAGTTAGACTCTTGTGTGTGATCAACAGTTTAAATATTTTAAGTGTGCATCTTACGTAATATGACCAACCAACAAGATGTGCTCACCTCAGTTGGAGACTCTCAAAGATCAATTAATTTCCGATGTGACTTCAATTTCACCCCCCATTAGGGGAGAATGCAACATGGATGGTATATCATTGAAGATGTCTCAATTAGCAAAAATTTAATACACCCTTTTGCTAGGTCAATCTGAACTAGAACATTATTGCACGTTTTGAAAATGTGGAATTCTAGATATACAACTCAATAGAAGCACATCAATATCAAGTGTACATATATCTTAATAATTATAATGCCATATCCAGCATGAGAGAAGTTTAAGTACAACGGATCTATATCTTACGTGGTACATACGATCAATAAAACACATGCATGTACCATGTAGGATGTACATCTGATGCAGGGGCGGAGCTTATTCAGGCTCAGTGCGGTCAGTTGACCGCACTGAAATCTTGAAATTTTTTTTTTTTTAAAGTTAAAAATTGGGTTTCAAATCTGCTATGTTTACAAGCTTATAAGAGGGAAAGAGGTGAGAGACGAAGAGGAGATCGGTTACTACCTGGACATCACATATCCCAGTAAAGAATTGGCTTTTACAACTGTCTTTTCTCCTCCCATATTTAATGATGCTTTTGGCATTTCCAATATCTTACTTAATTAATTATATTATTTGTTCTTGGATAATTTATTATCCTTTCATTTGATTAAAGGTAAAAATATGTAATAATACTTCGAAATTAAAATGAAATTTTAAGAAATTAAGTTGTTAACATACTGTTTTTATATTAAAAGTAGTTGGAAATAATTTAATATGTTTAAACTAGGCAAACACGTTATAAAAAATAATAATAATTAATAATTTATTACATATTGATAAAGTGTAACTCGTCTTTTAAACATGCATGTTACTAATTAATTGACATTATAAAAAGTCAATCTATATATAAAAGATGCAATAAACATAATCTAAGTTCATGAAGAAAAAGAATGACGGTTATAACATGGTAAATGTAGTACTCTTCAATAATATGTTATATTTTTCTTGTTTTTTGTTTAGAAAAAAAATTATTTCGTGGGATTTTGTTTTAGAGTTTTTGCTTCGATTTGGACCGCACTGAATGAAAATCCTAGCTCCGCCCCTGATCTGATGTACCTAAATTTTTCTCATCCGAAGTGAAAAGATGTAGATGTACTTCCTATGTGATACATCATACGTGAAGAGATGTCAGTATATTATTAGCTGGATATACTACACAAGATACACATAAGTTATACCTAAGTTTCTTGTTGCACAAGTCGTTTTCCATTAGTCTACGTCATTGATATTTAATAATGATTTCTTAAAATCAAGGTGGTACAATTTACTTTGAACTTGCATATAATAACATTTCCAATAAACTATTCCCTCTGTCCCAAAAAGATAATCCAGCATTTCATTTTAGGCCGTTTCAAAAAGATAGTCCAGTTGCTATATCAAGTGTGCATTTAATTTTTCATTTCCATGTTAGCCCCTGTTTAATTACTGCCTTGATATATACAAATTATAGGGAATTTAAAGCATTCACACTACAAACAACTATATCATTAATTAGGCATGAGGGTTAAAATTGAAAAAAAGCCTATAAAATTAATGTTCTAACTACATTACCTAGCTACTAATCCTTAATCCACGTAAAAATATCTACCGAACTATCTTTTTAAAACGGAGGGAGTATTTAAATGTAAAATATTCTTTATTTTAGAGAGTCAATCATTAAAATTGAACTCCAATATACTCTTTATCTTAACATTTTAAAATAAAGAGTGAGTTTGAATCTTTAAATTTGAAGAGCCAAACTCACTATATAATTTAATGTTCATAGATTTCAATGCTATTCTCTTGATTGAATAAAATCACAATTAATCTTATTGGTCAAAGACAATTAAAATACTCCTGCTATCTCATAAAGCTAGTTCATTGTACTATTTTCATTTCTATCTAAAAAAGATACTAATCAGCATTTCTTTAATTTTTCATTTCCATATGTACTCCTAATAAATGCATTTTTTATTAATCCACATCAACTACTTATGCATTGATGTCTCAAAAAAATGCAATTTCAAATCATTAATGAGGCATTATTTTATACATGAAAAAATACAAGTAAAATTTAATGTTTCAACTATATTTAATTATTGTTACTTAATTTGTGTGAAAATAATTAATGTACAATTTTTATGGGATAGAGTGAGTAATAAATATTGATTAAAAATAAAATAAATATTCCCTCCGTTCTACAAAAATAGTCCGATAGTTAATTTAATACAAATTAAAAAATGATAGTTAATATAGTTGAATATCAAATTTTACCCGTATTTTTCCGTTTATATCCTTGTTTCATTAATTATTTAAAGTAATGTTAATGCATAGGTAATTATGTAGAGTAATAACAATATACATTTAATTAAGGTCATATATAAAAATGGAAAATTAAATGCATGTTCAATATGATAACTGAGCTATCTTTTTTAAACGGACAAAAATAGTATAATGGACTATCTTTATGGAACATAAGGAGTACTAACTCTGTCTCGCAAAGATAGGATAGTAGGTATTTTCACATGGATTAAAGATTGATGAGTAATGTTGTTGAAACATTTAATTTTAGCTTATTTTTCCACATATACTCTTATGTCACATTAATTGTTCGAAATACTTTCAGTGCTTAGATAGTGTTCGAAATACTTTCAGTGCTTAGATAGTTGGATAACAATAATTAATGAATGGTATATATGAAAATGAAACATTAAAGACATGCTCAATATGACAAGTGAACTATCTTTTTAGGACGTGGGGAGTACTACATCCTTCCCAATTATTTGGTCCCATTTATTTTTTATCAGGATTAAGAAATATGTTGGAAAGACAAATTTTGACATCCTTATTTCTAATTTGTCTCTATTTAATGAGTGGAATTCAAAATTCATAGTTATAATTAAAATATTAAATATGAATATATTTATAAAGTAATATAAATTAGACTCTTTAATATAAAAATGAGACCATATATTTGAGATATCTCAAAAAAAAAAAAAACGAGACCAAAAAATTAGGACGAAAAAAATAGTTTGTTGGGGTGGATTAAATTTTTCTCTTTAAATTAAAAAAATGCTCTTTAAAAATAAAGAGGGTGTTAGAGATGTTCTAATATGCTAGAGCATCTATATTGATAGTGTTAAAATTAACTATCCATGTAAGTAAAAAATAGAGTTTTTAGTAATTGTTGAAAGACGTCTAAACAAGTTAAATTTAACTATCAATTTGTGTCATATTAGTGACCCAAACTAATAGTGTTAAATTTATCTATCAATTCAATAGTCAAAGAATGAGCCAATGCCTATTTAATTAAAATAAAAAAAGAAGAAATAATGTCACATAAAGTGTTAAATTTATTATTTAACTTTAACAACAAAACTAACAACTTGTTAAAATAATTCTTTTAGCAACTATTTTAACACTACCATTATAGGTTGTTTTTTGAGTTGTTAACTAATAACGTACTTTAACACTAACACTATAGATGCTCTTAGATAAAATCCACTTATTGCCAATTTGCCAAATTTTCTCCATCTTTCTTTTGACTTGAAATATAGAGCGGGAATGCACAATATGTGCCTAAAGATGGGAAAAGTTTAACACATTTTTTCTTGTGTTCTATACATATATATTGGTTCATGAGACAAGTCTAGCTTCTTAGAAGTTCAAAAGATTTGAAAATGAAAAGTAGAACTCTTTATAACCCAAATCAATTTATTTATTTAGAATTTATACAATGGGATATAAATAGGGGAGGAAGTAGGCTTGGGCGTGTTTTGGTTTGGTCGTGATTTTAAGAAAACCAAATCAAACTGAAAACCGATGATTTTTTGAGAAAATAATCATTTGGTTATTTTGTAATATTAAAACCAAACCGTTCGGTTTTATTTGGTTTAGTTTGGTTATAGTTATATAGGATATTATAAAATATAGTTCAATGAGGTTATCGACTAAAAATAATAATTGAAAAGTATGAACCTTGTAGGAGCAGCAACTATACTCCATGGTTTAAATTATATGATTTTAGTAGAAATTGAGATTTTTTGGTAACTTTATTCTTTTAACTTTAGGAATTTAATTCAAGAATTAAGTTAATAAATTCGACATCAAATCATTTAACTTGGTTATGGTTTGGTTATTGGTTTTAGAACGAAACCCATAATCAAATCATAATCAAATGGTTCTTCATTTTAATAACTGTAACTGTTTAAAAACTTTAAAAAAAAAAATGGACCAAACCGGACCAAACCGTTCGGTTTTGGTTTGGTTCGATTGGATATAGTTATTTTGCCCAGCCCTAGGAGGGAGGAAAATTAGGTATGGTAGGTTTGATTCATATAAATTTATAAACTATCACATGACATAAAATTTTTAAACCAATAATAAATATTGCGTGACAATTTCTAAAATAATTGGTAGACACGATATTCTAAACACGAAATGAAAAAATTGCGGCTAACAATTGAATTTGATGCTAGCCTTACAAATTTCTAGTAATCAGGGGGTACCTAGTCCATTGTGTGTGGCCAAATCAAGAATACACATTCTAATTCAGTGTGCCTGTACTACTAAACACACATGTATTTTCTTGATTGTCTAAAAGCACCAATTATACAAAATTTTCTAAGAAGATAAATCAAACTTCAAAAATGAAGCCTGAGTTATCTCTTTAGAAAGATTGCCGATCATACATACGTGGAGTATTAGAGATTTTTTTAAGAGTCAAAAAATCTTAATTAGCTCATCAATAATTTTCAACTTTTGTTTAAAAAAGGCAAAAGGCAGTTTTAACAAAGTGGATTACACGCCACAAAATCATTCTATCCACATATTTTGATGCAATTGTTATTTGATAATTCAGTAGACAAAGCTAATTAGCCCTATCCACTAAAAACTTTTTAGGTTAGGTTTTTGATTCATAACTTCTAATTTGATGGTTTTATGTTCAATTTTTTTTTTCAATCGTAGTTTCAGTTATAGCGTAGTGGTTGGTGCAAACCAAGAACTCCCTCATCAATAAATAAAATAACTTAAGATAAAAGTATTAGGGTTAATTTTATAATAAGGTTGACCTTTTAACATAGAACATTGATTCTTAACATAGTATATAGGAGCCCATTACGTTCAAATGAGTAGTTCGATCCAATTAAGATTCAAACTAATACATGAACTTTAAGATTGGTCTACCTCAATAAGCCACTATCTTGCCAAGCATGCTAAAGGATAAATCTCACATTAAAAATTTATTAATAACTAATATAAAAAGTACATGGGTTACTTATCTTATTAATGTTGACATTTTTATAAGATCGAGCCTCGAGCTTTAATAGTTGGATGCTCACGTTTCAAGTAAGAGGTTTCAAATTCGAACCACATATACCCTACTTCTAATATCCCCCCTCCCAACCCAAAAAAAGTTACCAAAATATATCTTGGTAAGTATTTACTCCCTTCATCACGCAAAGATAGTCTCTTTCTTGTTTTCACAATATTTAAGAAAGTCTAATAAATATTGTTATATAATCTATTTTGGTGTTGCAAACAGATTAAGAATGATATTGAAAATGTGAAATATATAAATAATCTTTCTATATTGTCAATATTTAATGTGTGTTGGTTATACACATAATGATTAAATAAAAAGTGTTAAATGAAGTATAGCATTTCAATTTTTGTGGTAAAAAGTTTAAACAACAGATAATGTATTGAGCACTTCTCATATATATGCCGATTACAAATGAAAGAATCTTAATTCTTCTCATTTTTCCAAAAGGCTCATATATAATTCTAAATATATTTTCCTTCCCCACAAAAAAAAAAAAAAACTTAAAGATTGACTAATTTAAGTTTTATTATTTTTTCAAGATTAGTTAGAGTATATTCTTAAATGAAAATAAAAATTAATACTAAATATGGAAACTTGACTATATAAGAGATGGTAATAAGTATACAATTAGATATCTATACAAAACAGTATTCTATTTTTTAAGATTTTATTATTTTTATTTTATTTCTTGGTCATCAAATTAATTAAATTCTATTAAAAGCATAGCCGGAAATCATTGTAACGGGGTGATTGTTTATTGAATAAAGGGTTAATTTCATAAATCGTCCACAACCTTTGAGTTAAGTCTCGATTTCGTCCCTAACTTTTGTTAAGACACACCACAGCTCACAACCTTTGAAAAATACACACAAATCATCTCTTTTTACACTATTTCACAAAATTTTTGACAAAAAGACGATTATACCCCCTTAAACTTTTTAATTTTTTTTTAAAAAAAGGTTTAAAAATAATTAAAATTGAGGGGGAGAGTCCTCCTCCCATTGCTGTCGTTGGTGGGTGTGGGTGTGGGTGTGGGTGTGGGTGGGGGTGGGGGTGGGGTGGGGTGGTGTTTTCTTTTTTTTATTATTTTTAAACATTTTTTAAAAAAAAATTTAAAAAGTTTAAGAGGGTATAATTATCTTTTTGTCAAAAATTTTGTGGAATAGTGTAAAAATAGACGATTTGTGCATATTTTTCAAAGGTTGGGGCCTGCGGTGTGTCTTAACAAAGGTTGGGGACGAAATTGAAACTTAGCTCAAAGGTTGGGGACGATTTGTGAAATTAACCCTTGAATAAAATTGATATTGGATTGTGTTTTCCAATTAATTTCAAATTATCAGTATTTGATTATTTCAAATCATTGAGTGTTTGATGCCTAGTTTTTAGCATTCATGAGCAAATCAACAGAATCAAAAATGTGGTCTGTCACAGTATTCTTAGGAACCAACCAGACTAGATCATATTCATAGTGAAAATCATGAAACTTGATCTATTAGTACGAAGACTTAGTACATTATTTGGTATCAGAACCCCATCACGTTCCAGTCAAGTTGTTGAATCATAAGATAGATCGGTATAGTGAAAATCATGAAACTTGATCTGGTAGTACGAAGACAATGTTTCCAACTGGTGTAAGATCAACAGATGAAGATGGAAGAAATTTATCAGCAATTAAAGATATTAAAGCAGCTTATGGAAAAATTTTTATTAACATGGTTTGATGAACACGGTGATGCAACTATGGATGAGTCGTTAGACTCCTCCAACTATGATATTCAACTTTTGCTCCTTACAATCCGGATCTTGACAAATTGTGGGATTCGCACAATAGCACTTAGCCAGGTCCTCCAATTTTTTTATGAAGAAATTGAAGCTTTGGTTTTGGGTGATGAGAACTTGCCAATTTTTGAGGAGAAGGCTCACAAATTTTCAAACTTACTTGAGAACCCAATCTCAATTTATTAGGCGGAAATTCTTGAATGGATTTGGTTAATTAATTGCTTTACTTTTGAGGAGCAAATTTGGACGAGCAAAGTTGAAATTTTTTATAAATATTTAGATGTTCCGAGAGCAAATTTAACGGCATCTTTGGCAGATGACAAATAGCATGATTTATCCTCACTAGCTATCTATGGAAATCAATGTGCTACACAAAGTAATATAGATGATTTGGAGTCTTAAGTTATAGTATACTATGAGAACTATGGAGTGCAGCTTTTGCAATATTTCCTTTGAAGTGAAAGATATTTTAACAAGCCAAAATAGGAATGCCAACTATGCTGATATCGTGCGTATGAGTATTGGATGAAAAACAATCACACAAGATTCAATGGCGAATCTTTTCGAATCCCAAGAGAATGATGAAGACGGTAATAAGTATATAATTAGATATTTGTACCTACTGTTTAGGATTTTATTATTTTTATTTTATTTCTTGGTCATCAAGTTAATTATATTCTATTAAAAGCATAGCCGGAAATTATTGTAACTTGGTGGTTGTTTATGAATAATATTGATAATGGATTGTGTTTTCCAGTTAATTCCAAATTCTCGATATTTGATTATTTCAAATCAACAAGTGTTTGATGCCTATTACTAGGGGTGTACGTTCGGGTTTCGAGCTAGGGTTTTGACAGCCCCCAAACTGGACTGATTATTTCAGTTCGGCCCGGTTTTGGGTTTGTAAATGGCAAAGCCATTCAGTTTCAGCCCCGGTCTGGGTTCAGGTAATTGTTCGGGTCTTTTCGGGTTTTGTTTGGGTTTGTAATTTTCTAAATGTATAAATATGAGAAAGAAACTTAGTATGTACATGACAAATCAATGTTTATTTTCCAATATAAAAAAAAAAAATCACATATGTACATGAGAGTCTTTTTTATTATGCTTTTTAATTATAAAATCAATATTTTAAATTGCTATTACTCTCCACATCCAATTTATCTCTTTTCTCTATCTAACTATTATCACATAGATTGACTCAACCATTTCATTTCATTTATCTTTAAATCTATGTCATGCAATAGCGTCTACAAAACTAATCAAATCAATACACAGCAACTGTACTACGATTATCCAAGTAATTATTTTTTCCTATTTTTATAAAATGTAAAGACGTATAACTTGATTTATCATTCTCTTTAAATTATATTTCATGAATGTCTCATACTTAAATTCTTTCACCTATTTATACGATTTATCAAAACATTGATTTGAAGATAGAGTAAGCTGCAAAATATTAAGTCATACTTTTTGAGCTTTATGTCAAAAGCCCAGGACCGGACTATAACCGTGCAGGCTTTGGGTTTCAAGTCCAAACGTAATTTTTTAAAGCTAAAGCCCGGACCAAAACCAGCGGTTTCAATCTAGTCCCGATTCGGGCCTATAGGGTTTGGTCTTTTTGTACAGCCTTACCTAGTACTTTCTGACATTCGTAAGCGAATCAATAGAATCTAAAAAGGTGGTATGTCACGGCATTCTTAGGAATCATCGAGACTAGATCATATTCCTTCAGTTTCATGCTTCTGCTACATCACATGCCAAAAATGAAATATGGACTATATAATTGGGACGAAAAATGAAATATGGACTATATAATTGGGATGAAGGGAAAAATATTTAACAATAATTTGTTTATATAGACCACTTCTTTCATTTATTATTCCAATTTAATTATTCTTGCTTACTAAAAATAATGCATATTAAATAAATAAAGGTATATAAGAAAAGAATAATGTTATGTAGTACTAGTAGTGCTTGACACGAGTTTATGTGGCAACTAATATAACATTAAATAATAATAAGTGAAATTAAATGAATCTATAGAGGACTTACTAAATTCAATTTATCATTTAATCGGTCTTTCTATAGAGAGGTGACCTCTCTCCTTACGGAGAGGTCACGCACACATAGACCCTTGTTATTGGAGAATCAGGAGGCGGGCTCATATGATTCCCCAATAACATAAGACCATGTGTGCGTAATCTCTCCCTAAGAGGAGAAGTCACCCATTTTTAGAATTTTTCATCATTTAATGCAGTCCTTCTATAGAGAGGTGATCTCTCTCCTTACGGAGAGGTCACACACATATAGCCCCCTATTATTGGGGAATTAAGAGGCTGACCCCTCTGATTCCCTAATAACATAATGCCATGTGTGCGTGACATGTCCCTAAGAGGAGATATCACCTCTTCTTAGAATTTTTCATCATTTAATGCAGTTCTTCTATGGAGAGGTGACATCTCTCCTTACAGAGAGGTCACGCACACATGGCCCCTGTTATTGGGGAATCAGGAGGCGGTCCCTCTGATTTTCCAATGACATAGGACCATATGTGCGTGACTTCTCTCTAATAGGAGAGGTCACCTCTTCTTAGAATTTTCCATCATTTAATGCGGTCATTCTATAGAAAGATGACATCTCTCTTTATAGAGAGGTTACGCACACATGGCCCCCTGTTATTAAGAAATCAAGAGGCGGGCTCCTCTAATTCTATAATAACATATGGCCAAATACAAGTGGTGTTAAATAACATCATTAATAAGAAAACTAAGAAATTAAGTAAATATCATGGACTATATAATTTAAAAGCGATAAACAATATGAGAAAATATTTGGTACTTCAAAAATACTCTGAAGAGACTAAGGTATTCCAAACTAATTAGTGATTTATACACAATAAAGTCTAAAAACTCATGAGTAAATTCCTCATTAATTTAGAATACCCTACCTAAAAATATTTTTTGCAAAAGGTAGTGGACGTTTTCTGTGGGCGGAAGGGCTATTTACAATTGGGGAAATGGATAGGCGATTTGGAATCACGCAATGGGGGACAGCGCGTGAATAGCCCAAAAATGGAAGAAATTGATAGGTAAATAACAGGCACCGATTACGGAAGACGTACCAAAACCGCATCCGGATAAAAATTGAAAACAATAGAAAAGCAAAAAGGGACAACCGCTAATCACGCTTTCAACGTTTTCTCCACTTCTATCTTTTATATTCTCTCTCTCTCCCTCAACGTTTTCTCCACTTCTATCTTTTATGTACTCTCTCGATCTCGAATGCATTTTTTTTTTACGCCTCCGGCATGCATTTTTGGGCTTTGCTTCAAATTATTTTTATTTTCAAGTTATTAATCCCTCCATCCAACAAATATTGTCCACTATATTATATTTATCTGTCTCATAAAAATAGACGGCTTGTTATATCAAACTTGTATTTAACTTTTGTTTTTTATATTTGTCCATAGTTAATTAACTATTTAAACTACCTAAGTACCACAATATTGGAGAAAACAAGTCAAGCAATTTACATACACATATTCATCAGTATATCATTTTCTCATCCACCTATCTCACACAACATATACATACACATTGATTACTTTTGTTATCTTTTTCATTGAGCTACCTAACACTACCATCACCACCACTGCCATAGTCACTTTCAGTAGTGAATTATCTAAAATTCAAACCTTATAAATAAATAAGTAATGATAATTGATATGTGATTAGTATTCAAGTCATAAAAATTGTAATTATTAAACACTTCAAAAAATTGTAATGATTAAAAAATGTATTTTTTTTTTGTGAGATAAAAATAAAGGAATGAATTAGTAGTCAAAATGGAGGGCTTCTTTCCCTTTAATTTCCGCGGTAACCTCTCTCATGCTAAATTTTTTTATGTCTACATGTAGCTATAAAGGGAGGAAAATCTAATTTTTGTTGTCGTTAGAGCTGATTTAAGTGGAGACTTACCCCCTTCCCAAAGGAAAAAAAAAGGAGGAAAATAGTAGTAGTGGTGGTACTTGGTGGAAATTATGAGTAACTAATTAGACAAGGCAACATATTTTTTTTCCTTCTTCTATTTTAAATATTTTGAATTCTTAAAAGTTTTTGTATTTATTTTCTTTTGCAATGAGGGTAAAATGGTCATTTTGTAAGTATATAAATGTGAAAATTGATGGAAATTGTCTATATGGACCTTTTGTGTATATTTTTGAAAGGTTAAGGATGAAATTGTTAATTTTTGCAAATGTTTGTGACGTTTTGTGAAATTTACCCAAAAAGAAATTTGAAAAGAAAAAATTAAGAGACATGAATTCACATAAATTTAGGGTAAATTTCACATATTCCCAACCTTTACACTTTCTATCAATTGTGTTCTTTTTTTTTTTTTGTTACAACTGCTACATAGTTCTAAACATTTAATAAATTAGCATATAAAGTCCTTTATAACATTTTATACTCTTACTTTATAAAAAAAAGATTTTAAAAAATAGTAAAAATAAAAAGAAAAATAATTTTTTCGATCTACCTACCTAGCCAGCCATCCGACCCTACTGCCTACTTAACCGGAAATGACAAATAGCAACATCAATTTTTTTTTTTTAATTTCTTCTTGGAAACAACCCCCATTTTTTTCTGCCATTGCTAGTAGAAATATAGGGGAGCAGATAAGAAAATTAGGGGTCTTCTCTTTTGACGTGGAAAATGATTGCCTAAACTTGTAATTTATGATCGAGTAGGGGTTAGATGGGTAAACTAGGTGGGTTGCGTGGGGAAGAAATTATTTTCTTTCTTGTTTTTTTTTATTGTTTCCTTTTATTTAAACTAGGGGTGGGCAAAAAACCCGAGCTCAAACGGGTTACCTGAACCCGGCTTGAATATACTCAAACCTGATCTGGTAGTAAGCAAAAATTTTCAGGTTTAGGTACCCGAACCAGAAACTAAACAGGTTTGGAAGGGTTTCGGGTTTGAGTTAAAACCTGAAAAGCCCGAAAAACAAGAACATTTTTTTACTCCCAAAATTTTTAAATTCTAATTTCTAATTAATTCTATCACAATCTACAATACTATCTCCTTTATTTCACAATGACATTTTCATTACACTCGTCTCCTTCACACATAAAATAAAACTCTAGATTTGTGTAAAATATGTGAATTTGTCTTTTTTATGAGGAATTTACTAATTTCTATATATACACCATGTGATTTGTACAGAACAAAATGTTTTTAATTAATTACTTGACAATGCTACAAGTTTATAATAAAACTATAAAATTAGAATATAAATAAATAAAAACAACTAACCAAACACTAGTGTCTAATTGTTAACTTTGTTACATTAGTATCTAATCATTATTATTTTTATTTAAGTGTATTATATATACTTTAAATTTTTTGTTGTTCTTACCAATTTAAGCATTTCTTTTTTTGATTTATGCATTCATATAATATGCGATAGATACCCGAAAAACCCGAACAAAACCAGAAGTATTACACAAGCCCGAACTGAGACCGAACACGAGTGGGCTTGTCATTTTAAAGACCGAACCTGAACCCAAACCGAAATATTTGATCTGGGCTTGGTCAATACAATACCCGAACCTGAAACTGAAAGCCGAACGGCCAGGCTAATTTAAACTAGATTTTCATCCTTGTTACACTGGTAATACCAAAATAAATTATATGTAATGGTTAATATGAAGATTGAATATCATATGATTATAGACACTTGTCAACCGCAATATTTTATTATTTTGCCATTGTCCAATACTTGTTATATTAAATTGCATATGAAATGCAATTATGTGACCTCAGGAAATAAAGTATTTTATTTTAGTTAGCGAAATGGGGAGCCCTTCCAATCTCAGACAATTTTCTGATCAAAAAAATTAAATCTGATCTGCGATCAACAATTTTAAATAAAACCAGATTATCACAAGACTCAGAGAAAGAATATTGTTTTGAAGATAGAAGAGGATATGGGAAAATTAATATCAAAACAATCAAATCTAATCTAATCAATTTAAATCAGAATAGCAAATATATAAATGACCACAAGAATTACCCTAACGAACTTAAAAAGTCTAAAAGATCCCCAAAATTCAGTTCTGGAGGGAAAATTATGGTGCAACTTTATAAATGTCATTTTTACGAAATTAGAAACTCTGCGCGCTTATTTATGAAAGTTTGAAGACGCATAGCATTGAAAAAAAATAAAAAAAAGAATGAAAACCCAAGTACTACAATGTGCAAATGTTGCCCTATCATATGTCCGTATGTTACCTCTATGCCTCTACGGAAAGTATCTAGAAATTGAACATTGGCGGTGGAGATGTTCTCAGCATCCAAAACGTAAAAATGGGATTGGAATTTGAGATTTTGAAATAAAAATAGCTTTTACCACTAGTAATACCACAATAGCATGATAAATTAATGGGTAGTTTTCACTCTAAGTCTCTAACCTTACAATTTTGTATCAATTTTGTCCTCATTTTTTTGGGCCTACTAAGTCCACAACCTTTCATTGATTATTGTATTACTTCCCCAACATTGCTTTTCATCCCCAACCTTTCAATTTTCACTATTCTATAAAAAAGACTATTATACCCTTAATTCTTTATTTTCACTATAGGTCTCCAACCCTTCAAGTTTTATATATTTTGGTCCTCATTATTTTTGGAGTGCGTAGAAACCCAATCTTTTATCTTTTGTCATGTTATATCCACATTAATACTTTTCATACTAAAATAAGAAATTCACACACTCTAACATGTCCCAACACAACTTAATGATAATAGTCAGAAATAATGGTAACAGAAAAACTCGGTCTATAACGGTCTCGATAGATATCAAATCCTTGTAGAAGAAAGTTGTCAATCTAAGTATCACTGTGACGAATCGGAGCCAATTTCTTGATTATCACATATAGCGAGACGAATAGGATTGGATGGATCTACCCCAAAATTAATTTTTTATTTATAAAAAAATAAACGTAACCCAAATACTTTAATTCTAATTTAATTTCTTGTCTCTCTTTTTTATTTTCACCCAAATTTGCCTCCAATCTGTTATCTGTCTGAATCCAATAAGATCCACAATCCAATAAGATCCACAAATTGTGAATCCATAAAAACTTAGAAGTAGTTGATTAGGGTTCGGTTTTATTTTGTATAAATTGAAAAAATATATATTTTTTTGTAGATCAACCTTGTTATATATCCGCTACATGATATGTGATCTTGATTTGTTGCACTGACTCTCGGATCAGAAATTTTTTTTCGCGGATTAGGTATTCATCAAGTTTAGTGTAGATCGAGTTTTTTTTGTTATCACTACAGGTTATGATAGGTGGAGTTTTTATTTCATATTGTTCTTTATTTTTATTTAAATAATTAAACGTGTAATGATAATTTTATTGGAATTAACATTCGTAATTGAAAGGTTGAGGACAAAAGTATTATATCCCCACTAACACTTTTTGTACTAATATTTTAATTCTTACTGTTAATATCTATTAAAATTTTCATTAGATTATTAATTATTTAAACAAAAATTAAAGAGGGTAATTCTCACTCTAGGTCTCCAACTTTTCAATTTTATATCAATTTAGTCTCCATTCTTTTTTTGGGCCTACTAAGTCCCCGACTTTTCATTATTTATCGTGTTATGTCCCCAACATTACTTTTCGTCTCCAACTTTTCAATTTTTACTATTAGCCCTATCAAAATGACTATTATACCCTTGATTCTTTATTTCTATTATAGGTCCCTACTCATTTTTTTGGGCGCATAGGAACTTCATCCTCTCATTTTTTATCATGTTATATCCTCATTAACACTTTTCATATCTAACATTTTAAATTTTACTATTAATACCATTAATTACTTAAATAAACAATAAAAAATAATATGAAATAAGAAGTTCGCCCACTCCAACTTACTCTTACATAACCCAATGACAACAATCGAAAATAATGATAACAAAAAAATAACCTACAACGGTCTTTATAGATATCAAATTCGCGTCGAAAAAAGTTATCGATCTAAATATCAACATGACGAATCGAATTCAATTTTTTTTTCTATTACAAATCACATGACAGATACGGATTGGTAGATCCGCACCAAAAAAATTGATTTTTGATTTACAAAAAATAAATATAGCCACAATAATTTACTCTAATTTCATTTCTTATCTCTTTTTGTGATTTTCACCCAAATTTGCTCCGATTTGTTATCCATCTCAATTCGATCTGATCCGCCAATTGTGGATCCACAAAAAATTAGAATTAGCACATTAAAATACAATTTTATTTTTGTAAATAGAAAATAACTTTTTTGTCCACCCTGATCAATATCTTCTATGATCAATATCTTCTACGTGATATGTGATGAATCAAAATCTAATCCAATCTGTTACAACGACTCTCGCATTGGAAACTTTTTTTACACAGATTAAGTATTCATCAAGTTTTGTGTAGATTGAATTTTTTTATAGATCACTGCTAGCTAAGTTGTGAAGAGTTCTTATTTTATATTATTCTTTATTTTTTTATTTTTATTTAAATAATTAAAGGTATAATGGTAATTTTAATAGGAACCAAAATTAGTAATTGAAAGGGTGAGGATGAAAAGTGTTATTAGGGAAATAACATGACAACAAATGAAAAGTTAGAGGTGCTATATACTCAAAAAATAGTGGGGATAAAATTATATAAAAATTGAAAGGTTGGGACGTATAGTGGGAAAAAAGAATCAAATGTATAATAATCATTCCGATCTGTTAATAGTGAAAATTGAAAGGTTGGGGACGAAAAGTAATGTTGGAAACATAATACGATAAGGGTTAATTTCACAAATCATCCCCAACCTTTGAGCTAAATCTCAATTTCGTCCTTACCCTTTGTTAAGGCACACCATAGCTCTCAACCTTTGAAAAATAGGCAAAAAAAGGTCCCTTTTTACACTATTCTACAAAATTTTTAACAAAAGGACGATTATACCCTTTAAACTTTTTAAATTTTTTTTTAAAAAAAGTTTAAAAATAATAAAAAAATTAAAAAAAAAAAAGAAAACACCACCCCACCCCACTCCCATCCTCACCCTCCCCTTCCCCTATCCCAAGCAATGGTAGCAATGGGGAGGAGACTCCCCCCTCATTTGACCGCCGGAAACGGGAACATTGACTGCCATTTCTGGCAGCACAAATAGGGGGAGACTCCCTCCATTTCATGTGAAATGGGGGGAGGCTCCCCCCTCCCAGGAACGGCTGCATTGGCTGCTGTTTCCGGTAGCCAAATGCTGCCAGAAACAGCAGCACTGCTGCCATTTTTGGCAGCAAAAATGGGGAGGAGTCTCCCCCATTTGGCAGCTGGAAAAGGCCGCATTGGCTGCCATTTCTGGCAGCACAAATGGCGGGAATCTCCCCCCATTTCGTGTGAAATGGGGGGAGAGACTCCCCCCATTTATGCTGCCATTCTGGCAACAGGCAGCCAATACTGCATTTCTTGTGGCCAAATGGGGGGAGTCTCGCCCCTCCATTACTACTGTTGGTGGGGGTGGTGTTTTTTTTTTTTTATTATTTTAAACCTTTCTCTAAAAAAAATTAAAAAGTTTAATAGTATAATCGTCCTTTTGTTAAAAATTTTGTGAAATAGTGTAAAAAGGGACAATTTGTGCCTATTTTTCAAAGGTTGGGGGCTGTGGTGTGTCTTAACAAAGGTTGTGGACGAAATCGAGACTTAGCTCAAAAGTTGAGGACGATTTGTGAAATTAACCAATATGATAATTAATGAAAGGTTGGGACTTTGTAGACCAAAAAAAGAATGGGGACTAAATTGATACAAAATTAAAAGGTTGGGGACCTAGAGTGAAAATTGCCCATTAAAGAATAATATAAAATAAGAAATCTACACATTCTAACCCGCTCCAACACAATTCAATGAAAATTTTAATAGATATTAACAGTAAGAATTAAAATATTAGTATAGAAAATACTAATAGGGCCTTAACACGACAAAAAATGAAAAGTTGGGCTTATACAGGCTCAAAAAATGATTATGACAAAATTGTATAGAAATTGAAAGGTTGGGGACCTATAGTGGAAATAAATAATTAAGGGTATAATAGTCATTTTGATAGGGGTTAATAGTGAAAATTGAAAGGTTGGTGACGAAAAGTAATGTATGGGACGTAATATGATAATAAATGAAAAGTTGAGGACTTAGTAGAACCAAACAAAAAGAATGGGGATAGAGTTGAAACAAAATTGAAAGGTTGGGGACCTAGAGTGAAAATTAACCTAAATTAATTAGCCTTCCAAAAGCAATTTCAATGTAATTCTAGCCCAAGTTTGGGAATCAGTTTTACTTTTTAAATAAAAAGTTAGTTGATCAATTACATCTGTATATTTCGTGAGACTTTTATATACTGTACAATCTCCCCATGTATTTATAGATTTTATTATAAATGGATTTGCACATATACGAGGTAAATGAAAATGTTAAAAAACATGTCACAAGTTTTGTAACAATACTTTACACCCTATGTGGTATGCATTATTTAAAATCTATGAAAAGTGCATTTATACATGCCACATGGGAGATGATGTTTTGTAACGGAACATTAGGAAGGTTTTTTTTAATACTACTTATGAGTCATGAGGTAAAATTATAATTGTATTCTTTTATTTTCTCTTTCTTTTAGTTCACAACACAGAGATGAAATTGTAATTTCACGTTTCTATAAGTTTATGTTTACAAATAGATTTATTACCCCATAAAATATAAAATACTCTTTTACGGTGACTTTTTTTTTTTTTTTTAAAAGCTTCTTTATAGTGGCTTTTAAATTCAAATTAATTTCTTTTAACTACAATTTGTGATTATAGTGATATGGATAGTGGCACAAAACCTGACCAAATAATTCGATACAAGGTAACTTTTCCATTAACACAAATCCCTTCATTATAATCGTAAGGTTAAAATTTATTAATTAAAATTTAAAATTTCAAAAAAAAAAAGTGCCTACCAAGTACGTTTACCTGTACCTCTCAATAACATTTATTCTGAACAAGAATCTCACCTGTATTTATACCCCTGCTCCTCTCCCTCTCCATCTCCCCCATTTTCCCCTCACTCTCTCTCCCTCTCTCTCGCTCTCTTTTCCAAAAGGACCCGAAATTCTCCGTTTCAAATTCTCAATACAAATGGAAAAGCTGATAAGGCGGATTTTCAGAGTGGCGGATTCTTCACACTACTGTATGTTGCGTTCGGAGCTGAGAACGGCGCGGCCTCGCCGGTTGGAGTCTTTCCGGAGAGGTTCCGGCGGCGTACCCAAGGGTTACTTCCCGGTGTACGTTGGAGAGGAGATGGAGCGGTTCGTCATTAGCGCCGAGTTTCTGAATCACCCTGTTTTCGAGAAATTGCTCAATAAATCGGCGCAGGAGTACGGGTACGAGCAGGAAGGCGTGCTCCGGATTCCATGTCACGTGTACCTGTTCGAGAAGGTGCTCGAAGCGATGCGAATCTGTGGTCAGTCACGTGACGTCCAGGACCTTCTCGGCTCACTCTGCGATGAACTGCACTAGATGGAATGGCGACGTTCCGGCATAGTCGTCGCCCGTCGGTAAAATTAGCTGATAATCTGTGACAGAACTGATGGAGGAAATCGTTCAGTTTTGACGGCGCCGGTGCTGAACTGACGGCGGTGATCGTATAATTTTCAGATAATTGTTTCCTCCCTGTAAATACTCTTTGTTTGGGATGAAGAAAGTAGTGCAATGAACAAAATTAGGGGGTTTTTTTTTCTGTTATTATTTTTATTTTTTCTTTTCCTTTTTCCATGCTGTATAATTTCGAGAGTTCGCAAAGGAAAAGAGAAATGGAAAATTACAAATATTTTTTAACCGTATCAATACCTTCCTTTAATTTCTCAACCCTCATTTAGAGGAGAAATGTACTTTTAAACCTGAGTTCTCACACTTCACGTACACTAATTACGTGATGTAAATGAAAATGTACGGAATGTCTGTATATATATATATATATATATTAAAGATATTGATAGAAACGTGTTTTCTTAATTTTGAGTATCAAATATGAGAATGGTAAGTTACGAGAAGTTAGTTGGACATTGTACGGCACCTATATATCAATTGAGGTAACCGATGACGAGTCGGTGATTTGGTGACCTTTCGCGGCTGCCGTATGGACCCAAACACTCCTATGTAAGAGAGCCAGAGAGGTGTAAATTGTAACTTCATATTAAAGAAACTCAACGTCCCTTATCTAGTCATTAATTTTTCATACAGTTAAATTTTTTTTTTTTCTAGTTGGTCGATGAGAAATTTATTGCCATTAATTGTTCTTTAAGGATAATCGTAATTTAATGAAAAAGAAACACACACACACATATATATATATTTATTTATCTTCAATCCATAATAACTTGCCTCAAATAATATTGGGTTTTTGGTACATTAAACGGTTTAATATCCAAAATACAGGTAATTCGGGATCTTAATTCATCCATTAGCATGTGGATCCTTAACTACTAACATGGCTAGTTGATGCATGTGGGTGAAGTACAGCTTGTTAGGCCCTAATTTACATCTCCGGTGGTGGTTGTCGTTATTTGTGACCGTTTCCTTGAGGATTTGAAATTTGAACATTATCTAAAATAGATTATTGGATAATTAGATAGATGACAATATCTCACAAAAGGTCCCTAACCTTTGCTAAATGTAACAATTGCTTCACTAACCTTTTTCTTTTCATCTTCTGGAGTCCTTAGCCTTTTAAATATTCACAGAAGGTCCTTGTGTATGGAAGATTAAGGACCTGACCTGAGTCAGGTTGGATTGACTCGGTTTCTAGCAAGTCACAGGTTGAACTCGGTTTGGATATACCCAACTTGAGTCAGGTTGAGTCGGTTCTCAAGTTGGGTGGTGTATATATACACCAAGCTAACCCGAGACCCTAAACTGTCTTTTACCTTTTTTTTTTAATCAATGTAAACACGATTTTAGGACATAATCATGATTTTTTGACACATATACACGCATGCATAATAACATGTATGCGTGTAGGCAAAATAAAATTTTTGATATATATATTACTATTTGCATTTTCATTTCTCGATTTTGAATCTCACAACAAGTACAAGAAGAACCCTAATCCTAAAATCTTTTGTAACTTATTGACATTTACATGCCCTCAATCCATTTTTGTTTTTTAGATTTGGAATCTCACTCACCCACAAAAAGGAAAACTCTAGCATTGAGATCTAATTGTAACCTGCAATCCACTATTGCCATCACCTCTTGAGTCTTGATTCACCTCTGATTTATTTTGGTCGCCGCTGCAGGTTATTTTGAATCTCTGGTTGCCACATGATTTGGCTTTGGTCTTAAATTCCCTTTAGTAGCTGCAACATGAAGGATCACTAGGTTTGGGTTTGAAGGTTTTATTTGTTTTGTTTTAGGCCGAGCCGTTTGGAACCCACAAAAGAGTTGGAGGCCCAACTCGTCAGCCCAACTCAAACTTGGGTCGGTTTTAGTCGGGTTTTTAAATGAACCAGTTCAGCGACTTGGAGTCGGGTTGGGGTCAAATCCCGAACCGCCCGACTTGGTGCCGTGGCCTAATTTTGACCGTCATTTGGAAAAGAATAACAATGTTACCTCTCATATTAAATTTAGAATAAAACAACAAAAAATTTCTTTTAAATGAAGAAAAATAATAAAAAAATCTCGCCCCACCCCTCTAGGCCCACGGCACCTAATTTATAATTCAATTCTCACATATGATGAATGATATATCACATGAAATATTATATATATACACTCAGGCGTCCTTCCCTATCTTTTTATTTACCAGCTAAATTAAACACTTCAATCAGAAAAATTGTTTGAATTTTCGAAGATTGTGGTAAAAGAAATGGATAGTAATGAATGAGTGAGGATAATTAAAGATGCCAAATAGGTTATAAGTTGGGTGGTAGGAAAGATAAGAGTATTTATTATTTTTTCTTTTATTAAATAAACCATTTTATTGTTTTTATTTTTTATTTAATGGGAGGGGTAAAAAAAGTCATTTTGTTTTCTTTTGATAGTCCAAACAGACGATTCCATCCATAGGGACCTTCCATGAGAATTTTTTACATGCTAGGGACTTTAAAGGTTAAAAAAGTGATTAAGGTCAAATTGCTACATTTTGTAAAGGTTAGGGAGCTTTTGTTAAGTTTACCCTAAATAGTTTGCAAAACTTTAAGTTATGTTAAAATTCAAGCTCGAGAATTAATTATTCCTCAAATTATACTCGTCTTATACATAGTTGAAATGACTAACCACCAATTTTGATTTGAAAACACTGATAGTCTGTCTTATAGAGACACCCAATTTATGTGGAGCATCTCCCTCCACTAACTTTGACGTAATTTTGTTGACATGGATGAACTCACTTGTGAGTCTCATTTTGCGTGTGAACCCTCAATCCTCATGTGGATTTATGTGTAAAAAAGGAAATGTGTCTCTATTATGGAGACATCAAGTGTCTCTTGATCAAAATTGGACTACAAACTTTTTTATTTAATTTTGATTTTGAACTATTTGATGACTCCATAAGTGCCACCCTTATTCACATGGAATATAGGCCCACATATGAACCCTCATATGAGTTTCTGTGTGAAATACATTTGGTTCATGAAATAATACAGGAGTTTATATGCAAAATAGTCTAAAGCCGCCCGATGCTCTAGAGAAAAAAAATGGGGAATTATATTCCCACAATGAAAATTTATCCTCCCACCACATTTTATTTCCACTACAAATATATTATATTTTTAATCTCTATACCACACCACATTTACCTTATTAACCCACATTTTAAAAAGGCCAATTATATTAATTTTTTTCACCTATCCCCAAGGGGGGTAGATTAAAGTCTACCCCCTGCTACATGGCATGCCACATGCCATGTGACATGCCATGTAGCAGGGGGAAGACTTTAATCTACCCCATGGGGGTAAGTGAAAATAACTAACCAATCTCTCTTTTCATTTTCCCCCACCACCCAAATTCAAATTTGAACTCCCCGAAAGAGTTTATGCATATCTTTGCCTCTCATCCATATGCGTACTGACACGGCGGAACTTGAGATGGGAGATGAACGGTGGAAGGGTTCTCGGGTAGAAATGCAACTTGTTGGAAGCTTCGAAGATAACCATCAGTTGAAGGACATTAATAAACTACTAGAATATAATAAGGAAAATATGAGAGGCACTATTTCACTACGGGCCCAATTTAGTGAGCAACCTACTGATGGGAATGGATGTTGATACAAGTAGCAAAGCTTCAAGGAGAAAGCATCTTCAAGGAGAACTGTGACCGGTGCAATGAAGATGAAGCTGAAAATCTGAATAAGCATTTGGAGAGGGCCATGAAGATTTTGTCCCTGAAGAATGACAACAGTGGAGAGAAAGAAGGGTGATACTAGTGGTAGCAATGGCGACGATGGTGGAGAAATGAAAGAGAAGGCTGACGCAAATGACAAAGGGAAAGGGTGATGGCAGTGGTGGTGGTGGATAGAAGAACGAGAATGGTGGTGGTTGAGAGAAGAAAGAGAAGGTAAATTTAATAAATATTAGAAAAGGGGAAAAAAACTTATAAGTGTGGTTATTTAGTAAATTTAATTATGGTCAAATTAGTAATATAAAAAAATGTGGTGCAATAAACAATTTGTGTGGTGGGAGTATAATTCCCCAAAAAAAAAAAAACCTAACATTTTTAGGCTTGGAATCAATTAGTACTAGGATTTACTAACTAATCTACCTGTGCTTTGCAAGGAAAATACGTATATATCTCTAAAACAAATTAAAGTAAATAATTAATTAAATGATAAAAAAAGAAAAATATATGCAATTACTTTCAGAATTGATATTCTATGTTAATTGATCGATTGCTGGTCAATATGTATGCAACCTATATATAGAGTTGTTTGTATACTTACCCGATTAGACTGTCTGAAGGTTGCATTCATTATTCAAATCTAAAAGGGAATAGATAATTACAAATTTGATTGTTGCACTTACCCAGTTAAACGCAAGGAAGGAAATAATTAAGAATTTGATTGATACACTTACTTGGTTAAACAAAATCTAAAGCATTTCCTAAGGCCAAAAGTTCCGCCTCAACAACTGGGAGATGATTAAAAATTACTATGCAAAATTAAAAGACGTAATAAACAAAATTTTGAAAATTAGGAAAAAAAAAGAAGATCAAGGTGAGCAAATAAATAGATTATTACAAATTACTATGCAAAATTGAAAAATCAACCCACCACTTAGTTAGTATTATCTGATTGTTATTATTATGGTGAACAAAAAAAAGAGAAAAAAAGAAAAACAAACGAAAATAAAAACAGAAAAATAAATGAGATATCAACGACATTAATTTGACATCATCATGATATCAGATTTCTAATTCCCTTACGGTGTCAGTTTTAGGTAGAAAAAATAACTCACAACTTAGTTAGTATTATAAATATATAGATTATTATTATTAGGGTGAACAAAAAAAAAGAAAAAAAGAAAAAAAAACGAAAATAAAGACAGAAAAATAAATGAGACATTAGCGACATCAACTTGACATCATCACGATATCAGATTTCCAATTCCCTTAGAGTACCAGTTTTAAGCGGGTAAAAATAACACACCACTTAGTTGATAGTATAAATATATATATATATATTATAAGAGAGAATCACGCTATTTTGACATATATTGGAAAAGACATATATGTTGACAAAATGTGTTTAAAATTACTTTATTATCCCTACACGTTATTTCACCAAATAAAAGAAAGTAATAACAGCGTGGATAATAAGTAAATTTTTACCCCTTTTATCACCCTTTTTGTCAACCTATTGGCCGGAATAGATTAATTGTAAGAGGAATGTCTTGTTAGGGATAGGCATTGCTTGAATTCCTCTACAATTAATGAAAATTGAAATATATTATCCTAAGGAAAATGTTGAGGCTTTGAAGTTGTACTGTAAATGTAAACACCTAAATCGAAGAAATTTTAAAATCTGATCAAAACTTAAAAGAAAAAGGATATTGCTTGAATTGATGGAAATACCCTTAAATGGCGGCTAAAACAAAAAATTGCTGCAACATACACTGAGAAAATGACCGACGTTGACTTTTATTATTGTCACCTCATAAAATGGTGCTGAATCGAAAGATGCTTCGATAATGTATTTGCAGGCAAAAATTTAACACCAGAGTTGAAAGTTTGCATGTTTTAATTCGTAAAAAATTTTCATTTTTTCTCTTCTCTAATTGTCCTAGTATTTTCTCTTCTAACAATTCCTCCTTGTTAAAAAAAAAAAAAGAAGTGTTGAAATTGTATTTCTCTCTCTCTCTCGCTCTCCCTCTATGGGGTTTTGGGGTTCATAGCAAACAATATGAGTTGCTAATGGAGACTACACGATTTCTATAGAGAAACATAGTTTAGACGTTACATGAAAGTTTTTTTTGTTCGATTTCGATGGTTGTGACCAAACAACTGATTACATTGTCTGTCATTGTATAATTTGTGAAGTATATATTGGCATGATTCAAGCAAATTCCCCTTAAACTCGTCAATAAGCTTGACAATTTATTGGGTCCTAATCAAGGGCAATCATATATAATTGTAACTACTTTGACATCATCTGAAAGTAAGTTGATTACAGCTTTGTAATCAATAATAATCATTGACAAACACTTGAGGGTCTTTTTCGGTATCAATATCCATTTCTCCTTAATTGGCGCACAATCTACGTGCAATTCGACTCCATGCAGTTAACAAACGCGTTCTATTTCACAATAGAATTTGACCAGTCCTTTCAAAAATTTCTCGAAAGTTTTATTAAAAAATTCCTTCCTATGTAGCATATATAGATTGACCCATGCAATGTAAATTTAAAATATATATGGCTTGAGTTTAAAATACACGTGGCGTGTATCCATATACACCACATGGGTGAGAGGTTTTTTTAACAAAACTTTCGAGAATCGAAAGTTTTTGAAAATTTTTCAGAATTTGATTAGCCTAATTACACATGCACATCTCTAGTGTGAATTTTATCATTTAAAGACTAGATGTCTGGTGCTATTATAACATCAAACACAATGTGATAATATTTGTGAGAGTGATGATTTGTGAAAATATTTAAGCACCAGATGTTTAGTGGCATAACGGTACTAGGCCGAGATGATATGACGTAATACCAACTATTGATATAATTTGAAGAGTACGGCACTATATAGATGATCTGATATAATATTAGATGTTATAATTTTAGGAGAGTGATAATATGTTGATATTATGGCGCATCACTATATAGTATCGTTACGATACCAGATAATATCTGGTGCTTAAATATTATTATAGTGATGTATTCATATCAACAATTTATATTATACATAGGGGTGGAACCAGGGGAGGTCTCCCCTGGTTCCTGGTTAGGCCCAAATTGGGTTGGCCCTTAAAGAAAAAGGCAAAGAAAAATTTATATGTCTGGGTAGGAGAAAAAATCGGTCCAGCTCAGTTCGCCTAGGGGTATTCCGGCGTGCTAGCTACGCCCCTGATTATATAATACTATTTTCCAGGTCATTCTAACACTAGACAATTGGTTCCTAAAACTTATTAATCTCTAGTGGGGACCACATATCCATACACAAATTTCAACAGCTCGCTTTCATTAGAAAAATAAAAAATAAATGAAAATCAGAGTAAAATAAGTAATTAAAAATATTTTTTGTGGGTAGAAAATATTATAAGGTATATAAATATTTGCTTTCCTGTTACGATTTTGTAATGAACGAAGATCCGAGAAAAGAGGGCCAGCCGTACATGTGAGTTGGGAGGGGGGGGGGGGTATGATGCACATGCGCTTAAACCTTCAATTCTATCATATCTCATTTTCACACATTCTATTGTCACAATATCATCCTACCGGAACCAGTACGGCTCGTATTCTAGCCATAAAATATTCATGTGTTATTATTTGCACTTAATAGTTAAAACGAACCAATTTGCTCTTCTTTAGAGATTATTTGCACTCTAAAAGTAAGCGTTAGGAATCACATATGCCCACTGTGGCTAGATCTGAATACGCATATCATGATCCCGTTAACAATATGTATTCATGATGATCATGATGCAATGCTTCATATCGTGGTTTCACCAATTACTGATTTAGAATAAGAAGTTAGGTTTTTTGTTCTAGCTTTAAATTGTGTAACTAACATTTTTGAACCTAAAATTAACGTCATTTGTATGACTATTATTTTAATCATATGAGCATGTCTAGTGTGAAAGAAAAACCTAAAATTTAGATTTTTTCCACCAAGCCAAATAGTGTGAAGGGATAGAAACATATTTTTTGGTAAATTTTTGTGGAGTGGGGGACCTAAGGGGGGGGGGGTCAAAATTGGGCCACTATTTTATCTTTTCCCATTCGTTTTCTTCTTTTCTCTTTTACTTTTCCACATTATACTACTTAAGGCTCCATTTGTAAACTCATTTTACTTTTAAATTAAAATTAGTTAAACTGATCGCATTCACATATTTTATAAAATCCACATATACTGCACGAATTTCCACCATTTAACCCAACTCACTCTTTTTCTTATTTCTCATTAAAATGAGTTTGCAAATGAGCGCTAAAATACTCTAAGAGCTGTTCAAGTACATAGATAAAATGAAGAAAGAAAAGGCACCGTAAAGAAATTAGATCATAATCTTTCCATGTTTTAAGCAATCAATAAAAATAGAGTCAATCTTTCTTGGTAGAAGTAAGATCCTTAGTTTG
Organism: Nyctanthes arbor-tristis; assembly: GCA_963692815.1. Taxonomy (NCBI): domain Eukaryota; kingdom Viridiplantae; phylum Streptophyta; class Magnoliopsida; order Lamiales; family Oleaceae; genus Nyctanthes; species Nyctanthes arbor-tristis. The sequence goes on from CAVNYN010269416.1 coordinate 61,946, forward strand.
GATCTACCAATTGGAATTATTTTATTGACCTAGGTTAATATCTGTAATTTTTTTATTTTATAATAATTAAAGCATTTTGGATTGCAATCAATTTAAAAACTTTTCATTTCATTAAAGCTCCTTCCCACTCCCCACGATTACGGATTTACATCGAACAGCGAGATATATGTGTGTGTGAGTGATTACTTACTCACAACATATGAGTGTTAACATGTTCATCGTAAATGGTGTTAGACTAACATTGAAAAACATCCTCACAAAAAATATATATATTTATTTATTTTTATTTTTTTGACTAGTGTTTTTATTTTTATTTTTTTTGAAAAAAGTATTTTTATTTTTTAATTACCGAAACAATGAAAGAAATAGGAAAAATGTTGTTATGCCAACCTAGTTTATAATGGTTTAAAGAGTGTGAACACCGATGTGAGTGAGAACCAGCGCACTATGTTCAAACGTGGACTTAGAAGCAAATGGTCAGCCCACCTAAAGTTGGGCTATTTATGAACACGCTTCTATAAAGTGTTCTGCTCTTTTAAGTCCTTGTTTATGTTTTTAGACACATACCCTAAAAACAAGATGAGGTGTCAAAAATACTTTACAATTCCAACAATTGCAAAAATACCTTTTTTCATTCAATTAAACCATTTTTTTTTGGAGAAATTTTAATTTTTCACTTTATTATTATTTTCTTTTATTAATTTGAATGAATTTTTATTTTTGTAATTTAAGAGTATCGCAGACCAATGTTTGCACCACCGGATATTGACTGGCAAGTATCGAGAAGGTGTTGCACCACCAGGTATTGACCGACAAGTATTGAGTGGGTGCTGCACCGATGAGTATCGACTAGCAGTCTCATCAAAAATGTTCACCCACCTACTGGTAAGTGGGTGAAACCGCCCCCGCCTACATGGGGGCGGTGATTGGTCCTCCCACATGTGGGAGGACCTACATGCAAGTCCGTCCACATGTGGGAGGATCAATCACTGCCCACATGTAGGCCGGGGGACGGTTTAAGTTCACCCACCAGTAGGTGGGTGAACGGGACTAGCAGTCTCGTCCCCCAGGTATTAATCGGCTGTTCCACCCTTTGAGTATTGGCTAGTCGTCCCGCCCTATGAGTAACGACCCATTCTTCTCCACGGTATCACACCACCAGCCCATTCCATCAAGCCATTGTCTTGCACCACCGTAGTCCCAACTCATTCGACCGGTACCAGAAAATACACCACCGCCCTTGCAAATCTGTTAGAAAATACACCATGTGCAGCCATTTTCACCAAAAAATACACCACCACTATCACAAATCTGCCGCAACATATGCCATCTATAGACTTCTTTGCCAGAAAATACACATAACCATCGAAAAACTACCTGAAAATACAACAAATTTCGTCAGAGAAAACATCAGATTCGCAACCACCCGATTTCACAAATCCACCACCTTCACCAGATTTCATATCTTCCTTAAAAAATAATCTATATTCGAATCACGGATTTTCATCCATCTAAATTACAGATCGGAATCTAGCGCTGGAATTGACAAAAGGGAGTGTCGCGTGTGACAGGAATTTAGGGCTGGTTGGTGCGTCAATGGCTGCGTGAAGAAGACGAACACCGGAGCTAGGATGGAGATTTTATTCCTCTTGGCTAGGACTTGGCAATTAGAGTAGAATGAAAACAAGATGGGTGCAAAATGAGACACGATGGGGTGACGGTTTGGTGGATCGTGGATGAAATATTGTTTTTTCATTAAAATCAATTTTAATATTATATTACAATTAATATAATTAATAAAATTATCTTTATAAAGCTAATTTAAAAAATAAGTGCAAAATTGAAATCTTAAGAGGCATATTGCAATATTTTCAAGACACATGTATATTTTCTATTTCGTGGGAAAACGGGTGTGGTACTTAATTTCCTCTTGTTTATTATGTTTAGTAACTTTATTATTATTATTATTATTTATTGTTATTATTATGATGTTTGAAAAATACTAACAAGTTGAATATGAGTGTGTTTGATTGGCAGTGATTTTTCATAAAAAATTAACTTTTTCATTTAAATTTCTACTTTTTTGATATTTGATTGACATTTTTTCTATGAAAAATATTCTTCATTTTTTGATCACCTGACTATATTTTTCTTAAAAATAAGGAAAATATTTTCCTATTGAGGGCGTAGGTTTTTTATTTTGTAACTGGGGGCGTAAGCGTTTTATTTTCTAACTAATTCATATTTTTCTCATAAATTTCACTTTCAATCAATCACATTGCAATTTATTTTCTATGAAAAATTTAATTATGGGTAATTCAAATGACAAAAGAATATTGAAAAATTCTAGTTGGACAAAAAGAGGGACAAAAAATGTGACAAAATTGACATGTGGGTTATGTGATAAGTGTTGATGTAAAAGTGATATAATATGTTAAAAAAAAGATTGTGTCATATGTCAGTTTTGTTAAATTTTTTTATTTGTTTTTGTTCAAATAGCACAACTCAAGAATATTTTCTCCCCCACTAAATTTCACATTTCAAGTCAAAAGATAAAAAAAATCTCTAGTGCAACCATGTTTGCTAACTGCAATGCGTGGGAGGTAGATGCATAAATTTTCATTTATAATGTCTCTCTCTCACTTTGGCCTCAGATTTTTCTATGGTGTCTATTAGACACCTTTTATAGAGTCCAAACTGTGATATGACAACTATCTATTATTTTCCACTCATTTTTTCTCCATATTCCACTTTGCTCCTCTACAATCAAGAGTTTTATCGTGACACCTCCCCCCCCCCCCCCGGCGGATGCAAGGGGGAGATAAGTTTTGGAGGAGGAGGGGGTTGGGGGGATAATAGTGGAGTGGTGGGTGTGATTCGAACCCACGATCTCTCGCCCCAAACTTAAATATCTAGCTACTGTAACTCTTCCGATCTCGAATCACACACATTATATATATATATATCATTATGGGCAGCGAACTTTAAATGCTTGAAATAATGAAAGTAACACTTCATTTCATTAAATCTTGCGTGACATCTCATCTCGTTAAATAATGACAACTACTTTAAACTATTCGATGTGACTTTATATCCGTCCTTGAAATCAACCTTCTAAAATTGTATCGATGTGTTAAGGAGATGCATGTGCTAGTCGATAGTGACTCCACTTATCATACAAGATGATGAATTTATTTAAGCAAAACTTATGACTCTGCTAAAGATGATGAAGGCCTTGTGTAGTAAAAGGCTACTCGATGTATCCCATAAAAATAGTTTCATATACACACACACACACATATATATTAACGGGGCATAGTCCCATCTCCTATGCTTATCTTCGTGAAAATGATCCAGTGCTATATGTGCCACACATTATGACACCATATTTACCATGTGACATGCACTATTAACGGGGCATAGTCCTATCTCCTATGCTTATCTTCGTGAAAATGATCCGGTGCCATTCGAGCTACACACTATGGCTCCGGATTGGGATTCCTTATCTTCGCATAGGTTCATTACTATATGTTCTTAAACAATAAACTAATGTTCCAAAAGAATATTTTGATATTACTCTTGAAGAAGCAATGTTTTTTTTTTTTATTTGTTATATACATGTATCATTATTTTGTATGATATTAGATTCAATAAGTTGCTACTGTTGAAGTAGCACATATGGAACATTTTATGTTAATGAAAAGCAAAATTAAGTTAAATACATCACAATTTCAATATTCTTGAAGAATATTACACTATTATTACTACAAAAGTAGTAATAGCTCAAATAAATGATATATTACTTCTTATGAGTACATTTATACAAATCTAAATATAATATGATAATTCGTTACTCTTGAGAATCTAATATACCCATTCATTTTAAGAATTCTTATTTATTGATAACAATGTACATTAAATAGTTGTATATAAGAAACCTAGATTTTCACATGTGCATTGCATAGAAGAAAACAATATCTTAGATATTCTATGTGTGTGTGTAAGTATTAATGCGAAATCTAAATAAACTATGATTAGTCATAAAGTTCCTATATTGTTATAATATGATGTATCTTTCCCATCATATCTTTCCAAATAACATTTATTTAATCAAATATTTAGGGGATAATGTAAACTAAATTAATTTTGTTAAGATGCATTTATATCTAAATTAAAATGATCATGTTATAGAAATAATAAGATTCTTTATCTCCTTATTCAGTAATTTGATTTGCACCCTTATCCATTAATAATATATTTAATTTATTTTTACAATGAAATTTCCATAGATTCTAAGCACGTACATAATCCACACATTTACACAAATAAATATAAATTTATTAAAATTAATTTTAAACCTGTAAGAACGTGAGTTCTACATGTTAGATGCTAGGTCTTTATTTATAATTTCAAAACTCATTCTTTCATATTATCTAATTAATTAATTAATATAAGATTTTTTTATACTATGGAAAAAAATAAAAATGAAGAATTTTTCGATAAAGAAATCTTCGGAAACCTTAAGTTGAATTATTCGATCTCGGATGGACAAGAAACCACAAATTAATAGGAAACCTTAAAATATATCCAATCTCTCAGATGAAGATCATATAAGATAAGAAGAAATCAAGAGAGTAAGGAATAATTGGAAGAGAGAGCAAGAAATCTGGATTCTCACAATTGAGGCCAAAAAATTAAAAAAAAAAAAAAGAAATTAAAAAAAGGTCAAGATAGATTTTACCGCGTCCATTATCACATTTGAGAGCAAAACACCAAATTAACCCAACTTATAGGAAAAGCGGCGGGAAAATGCGGTAAAGGAAGTGTACTATAATTTGGGATAGATAAAAAATAATACTGAACTATTTTCATGGGACAAGGGGAATATTTATTTATTTGACTAGAAATTTTCATTCATTCTAAATTACGGCATACAACCGAATTCGAAAAGACAAAATCATGGCATACAACCGAATTCAAAAAGACAAGACAGTGGTGGCAATGAGCAGTGGCAATGGTGTGGGCAACCAGTGGCGGAGCCAGCAAAAAAAGTGGGGTGTGCCGGATCGAAGAAAAAATTTTCTCCCTAATACACACGACTTAATTACCCTGTATATATATATATATATATATATTTTTTTTTTTTTACAAGCTAAAAATTATTATTTTTTTTCCAATTTGGGCTGTGCCGGGGACCAGGGGAGCAACCCCACTGGATCTGCCCCTGTGGGCAACGATATTGGCTTCATGGCAAGTAAAGTTGCATGTACCACAATCCATATCTACCGGGAGCGAATTAATATCATAAAGAAGAAAAGAAAATACGTGAGATTCATATTTCGACTTCAAGCTCGGCACCAAGGTCAAGCTCAAGCTCAAGCTCGGACTCAACTTCTTTAACTGGAAGCCCATTTTAGTAACAAATGTAAATCAGCCTGCTCTCTGCTGAAATGTTAGAACTTAGATATATGCTATTTTAGAGGCCGTGAGAAATATAATTACTCTCTCTCTCTCCCTCTCTCTCTCTCTCCCAAAAAAGAGCCCACTAGTTATTTTCACACAAATTAAGGAATGATGGTTAATATAATTGAAATATTAAATTTTACTTGTATTTTCCATATATACCATTATATCTAATTAATTGTTTAAATGTCTTTTCAATGCATAGATAATTGATATAGAGTAATGACAAATACATTAATTAAGGACATATATGAAAATAAAATGATGATAGATGAATATGTATGTCTAAGAGTGATTGGATAAGGGTATATGCGTCGTAAGGCTGTTTAGAAGAGGTAACGCTTGGGGGGTAATGATAAGAGTTCACCTCGCTTAACTGAAAGGGGGAAGTCGCTCCACTCAACAGCGAGGGTATCGCTTCATGAAAGGACATAAAGTATCATCACATGTGTTAACAAAGGGAGTCGCTTCACTTGTCAAAGAAGGGAGTAGCTTCACTTGTCGCCCGGGGGCGAGGGGATGGGGGCATGGACTCAATTTCCACCCTTTTTCCCACCCTTTTTCCCTCTATAAATACAATTTCCCACCCTTTTTCCCTCTATAAATAGAGGAGCTTTGTAACAGATCGGGGATTCATAATAAAAAAAATCTATTACTTTTCTCCTCATTCATTTTACATTTTCTTTGAAAGTCTGATCAAACCTATTGTTAGGACTATTTGGCGCAAATTAAAGATATAGTCAATATAGTAAAATATACTCAATATAGTATTGTTAGGACTATTTGGCGCAAATTAAAGATATAGTCAATATAGTAAAATATACTCAATATAGTAAGTGGACTATATTTTTGACAAAAATAGTATACTGGACTATCATTGTAAGACGGATGAGTATTATTCTAGAATCTATTAATTGTTAGGCATATAATAAATTTTGTTATTAAATGCCATAATCAACAACTTTAGTTGGATATATACACTTTTCAATCATTTAATAATTCTATACTTGTAAGGCACATAGCTTGAAAATATCAGTAGAAAATCCATAACAATTGCTGTGGTATTTTGGGTTAATATTGTTTCAAAAATTGCAATCCTTTCGAAAGATTTGGCCCATAAATATATATAATAATGGATTGAAGGGAAAAAAAGGAAAAATAAAATAGGACGAATACTTCTCTAAAATAACAGCAACAGCAGCAGCAGTAGTAGTAGTAATAATAATAATAATAATAATAATAATAATAATAATAATAATAATCTATATATATACACACACATATAAGGAAAATAGTTTTCTAAAATTTTTCTTGCTCTTTTGCACTTTTTAAATCTTTTAAATTTTCTTATTTTTTCCTTCTTTCCTTGATTTTTTTCAGGTCCCCGCCCAAAAAAAAAAAAAAATCGCCTCTATTATTCACACACACACACACACACACACACACACACACACACTTAAAAGGAGAATAGTTTTCTAAAATTTTTTTCACCCTTTTTGCACTTTGTAAATCTGTTAAATTTTCTTCTTTTTCCTTTTTTGCTTGATTTTTTCTGTTTTCCTTTTTTTTTTAAAAAAAAACTTTTTGACCTCTATTACTCAAACATATATATATATATATATATATATGGATATAAAGCAGAATAGTTTTCTAAAAATTTTTCCCGCCTTTTTACACTTTGTAAATCTGTCAAATTTCTTTTTTCCTCCTTTCCTCGATTTTTTGGGTTTTTGGAAATATGGCTATAACTTTTACATGCAGTGCCCTTTTTCAATTCATAATATATGCTTTTAGGGTAGCTCAACGAGACGGATTGAACCGATAGCGTTGCCACTGTTAACGATGGATTTTGAATGTTTGAATTCATTTGCTATTTTTTTTCTATTTTATTTTGGTTCGAAAGTTGTGTTTTGCACATGTTTGTTAATCCTTTTTTTTTTTTTTTTTTGGGATTCAATAGGCCGATTAGGACATCTATTTAAGCGCTTGGCTTCTTCTTTCTTTGAATAATTTCGCTAAATTTTCAATCCTACCTAGCTTCAATTTAGATTGTTGATATTACATGATAAGAGAATCTTAGGTAATATTGATCATGACAACAATAGAACTATTACAAAATAAATATAAATTTTCTTTAGACGAAATTATTATAGCAAAGAGATATGGAAAGTTGAAAACTTAAACCCTATATAAAAATGTATTGTGATTTTACCTGGAACACTGTGTTTTTCAAATTTTATTAGTGATTCTATTTTTGAGAAGTTAATCATTTTAACAATTAGATTAAAATGTAGTATTGATCAATTGTTTTATGTTAATTAATATATTTATCAGTAGTTTATATCCATTATTTATCGCTTTTGTTTTTATTTATTTATGAATTTTTTCGCTTAATCTTTTCTCTTTTTGATGGTACCTTAATTAACATATTTTTAATCACTTTAAAATTGTTTTTTTTCCACACAACCCACGGGTAAAAAACTAATAATAATAATAATAATGATGATAATAATAATAATGTAAATTGCTTCATCATGAAGCAACCATTTATAAATCATTTTACGTGTAAGTCTGCAATGTGTTTATGAAAAAAGTTTATAGACACCAATGTTTGACTATGTAATATGATTTTCTTTCTTTACCAAAGAGATACATTATTTATTTTCATGATTTTATTCTTCCTTTTAACAAAAGCTAAATCAAGGCTAAAGTTTTCTAGTCCTACTTACTCAAACCTTACTTGGGTTTTCACGGTCGCGATTGGCTGCCATGGTCGGACCATATCTCTAAATAGATATATTAAGATCAAGTCGAGGTTTCTTGACTTCATCAACCGGCAATGGCACGATGGCCTTGCATTTAGGGCATCTAGGATTGCTCTTTGAGATGAGCACATAAAGAAGACAATTGGAGCATCCAGTGGCAAATGAAGCATCTCTTTTCTCCTCAATGTCACAATCTTTGACCGAAGATGAAGAATTTGAAAGAGGCGACGATGTTCTCTTGGCTGACAATGAACGCTTTCTCATGGTCTCATTCTCAAGCGCATTCTTCACTTTGTCTAGAGTGCATATGTTTTGGTAAATTGATGACGGCATTGAAGTTGATGAGGACGTGACAAGCTTTAAGTCTAAGCTAGAGTCGCCGAACAGGTCCAATGAACGCTTTGATGTCCGAGGGGGGTCAAGATTTTGTGGCTTTGTGATGTTTGCACCATTGGGCTTATTATCCGAAGTCGAAGAACACAAGATCGAAGATCCTCGTCTCTGCAAATAAACTTTTCCTGACTGCAATCGGGTCGGATATAGAATAGAATAGATGAAATTAACAAATATAACGTGTGCAAAAAAATTTATATCTCATATATAGCCCCATGTTAACTTCTTTTTGTTAAATTTAACAAACATTTTAACATGTGAGTTGATATTTTACTTCAAAAATTCTTTTTAATTTATTTATAATCGTTGAAAAATAACTTTGACATAAAAAAATGGAGCCAACTTGGATTAGAGTGACATATAAACAATAGTTAAATTGTGTGTGTATATATATCACATAACTATCACTAACATTTCATATCAATGCCTACATGGGTATCTAAAATTATCACATCCATTGTGGGAAGAAAGTTACTATATTTTTGGAGTATCTAAAATATGATACTTGTCAATTAAGAATTTACGTGTGTTTAAGAATCCCAATATAACAATAAATTAGGTATCATGAATCTACATGCCAGTTTTTAATATTACCCATAATATAGAATATACTACGTACTAAAATTTGTTTCCATTTTGGATGATGTGATACCATCCACAATAAGATAACGTAAGCGAACATTAATTAATTCACTCAAAGATTGGCAATTAAAATTCTGATTAAATGAGCATAAATGAAAACATTAATTGTAGAATTAATACTTATAAAAAGGAAAAAGTAAAAAAGGGAGGGAAGGTTCCCAAACTGCCTAAATGAACGCCACATGCAAATAACCATTAACCCCCGGCCCCCACCGCGGGGGCCCCACCCCAAATAAATAATAAATAAAGTAAAAAATAATGAATAATAAATAGTGAGAACAAAAAAAAAATGAAAGAAAGCTAGAAATCCTCCTCCATATTATATGCATGAAATTGATTAACCATCGCTTCCATTTTGTCGAGTCATAATAGGTTCCATGAAGAAAAGGGCTCGATTTGAACCCTTCACCTTAGTTTGCCTAAGACATGCGCTACGCAATCAAAATCAAACAACCCAAACAAGAGAAAAGAAAAAGAAAAAAGTGACACCTTTAAGTCTAGACGTTTTTCCCATCCAAAAGGAGCGTGAAAGTCGAGGTCCAACTCCTTCGATTCAAGGTTACAACACCTACTAAGCAAGTCTCTTGTAACCAGAGCTGTTGAATTTTCAGGTGATGGCGATGATGACGATGATGATGGCGATGTCGACTCACCACCTTTTGTCACTCCCATCAAACGGCTGATATCCTCAGCCATATTTCTTCGACCTGCAGAAATCAAATCTTTTTCTTCATATGGAGAACCCAAAATCTTATTTGTAATACAGAGAGAAAGAGAAAGCGGACTGAAGAATGGAAGGACTTACATTAAATACGGTTTGTTCTTTGCATGAAGGTGATGATAATTAATGCATATTACTAAATAATTATTTAAAGTCATCATGAACCATTTATTGCTATTTAATTTTGATATCCCACATAGAAAATACTTTTAAAGAGTACTCTCCTGTCTCACAAAATAGTTCAGTATACTATTTTCATTTGTTTCAAAAAACTAGCCTATGCTTACAAGTATTGATCTGGAGACATCTGGTGTATGTGACACACTCTCTTCCACTAATTTACATGACCCCACATGTTGGTCCATGAAACTAGTAATGGGGAAGGTATTACATATATGCTCATAATTAATGTATATTATTACATCACATCAACTATTTATACATTAAAAGTATTTTTAAAAAATTAATGAGATGTAAGGATCGATATATATAGAAACATACATATAAAATTTAATGTTTCAATTATATTAATCATTAACTATCATTTCTTAATTTCTATGAAGATAATTACGTGACTATCTTTGTGAGGCGGGGGCAATCGATTGAATACTGATGTTCAATTTAGTTGAATACACTTTTACAATGAGAGACGGACTAATAACCGTAAATTTATGGACATAATCATCTATTCAATATTCAATAAGATTGGAGAACGGTCTCCAGTATTCTCCAATTAAAATAATAAGCATTTATGTCATTTTTTTAAATTCCCATCTTTTTTTTTGAATGGTTTAAAATAGAGTTGGCAAAACAGTTGGCAAGCCGAGTTTCGATCTCCGAGATGAAAATGCATTTGCACTTGAGCTTGAGCTCACATTTTTGTGAGCCGAGCCCGAGCCTGCTTGCGAGCTCATCCTTTTGGTAAGTAGCTCGCAAGCCGCTCGCCACAAGCTTGTTCGGGCTCATGAGCCTTTTTTGCCAACCCTAGTTTAAAACTCCCATCTCAATGACAAAAAAAATATGTTTACCTTATATTTTCGTTGTGTTTAACAGTTGTTTAGAAGTCAAATTTAGTTTATAAATTGTCACATGAGATCGTCTTGTAAAACGGCCCCATTTTTAATTAAAAAGGACATTTTTTTTCTTTTTTCAAAAATTAATAAAATGATGTGGCATTTACAATTTATAAACCACTTTATATATTATAATCTCTTACTTACACGGGTCATTTTTTCTTTTTAAAAGACGAGGAATTAACATCCATTTATCATTGGATGTAACATTTCTTGAATTAGTTTCATCTTCACTTCAGTCAAAAACACATTTATAAGAATTACTTTCACATTGTCTAATCATTTAAAGTGGTCATTATTGGTGGCAATAAAAACCATTATTTTTAATGGAAAGTTCATACAGATCATGAATCATATTTCCCACATTTCTAACTTGTTATTTAGTGTAATCAACACATAAGATTATTATTATCACCACTATTAATTATGAATGAATAGCAGCAAACTAAATGGAAAGTAAACACCCGTTTGGGTTTTCTTGAATAGGGTCATAATAACTAATGGTATTGAAAATAATTGCATCAATGTGTTTGTGATTTATTTATTATTATTCTCAAAATGTCATTGATCACTCACCAATTTGTTTTCGCCATTAATGACTACCGGACTTTAGTTGAGTGCCTTAATTGGTTGGGTATTGGATACCAGTAATTGGAACCATTTTGTAGCTGAATAGTACTTCAATTTAAGAACGTGTTGCTTTCCTGCAAACTTTAAATATCTAACAATTTGTTGGTATTAAATAATTTATTTATGGTATTTTTTATGTCATGTTTTCATGATGTATACACACAAGGAGGAGAAAGAAGAGGGAACCAGAGTAGGAATGTGTGCGATTCGAACTCGGGTCTGCTACTATCCAACAAATGCAGCACATTAATTTGAACCACTATTTTTCATATTTAAAAAAAAATATATATTTCACTAAAAAAGGGAAATATTGGAATTCAAAGAGACATTTTGGAAAGAAGATTCAAAATGATATTTATCCTAGTCTCAAACTAAACACTGAGAGGTGGCATCGTGATAGTAACCATCCTATCGAATATAAAGGCATATATAGTGTCTGAAAGATGATTTTTGGACAATTAAAGCAAGTTATAAGAACACTGAAATAATATTTTACATCTCCATCTAAATTATCTTCACAAAGTTCATTCTTGAGTCTTGACCAGGTCATAGCTGGGGAGTTCCACCATGATTAGAGGCTAGCCTTAAGGGCTGTGCAAGTTGTGCAATCGCACATGGCCTCAACATTTACGGCACCAAAACTTTTTTGTTATATGTGCAATGTTAAATTTTTTGAAATTTTTTTTAAAGTTTGAGTTGTTAAAAAATTTAAACATTATGGGGACAATATTTTTCTAAAAGATTTTGTGAAAATTATTGCGTTAAAAATTAAAATCAATTTTATTACTTAACATAATAATGTTTTTAATGTTAAGTACTATATATTAAACTCAAGATTGATTTATTTTATTCTAATATAATCCTTAGTTAAATGAAAGGAGTATCATTTTACATTATATTGTATGCGGCACTCAAATTCTCAAGGCCATTGACCCTGACCATGATTAGATCGCCAATGGCGGAGCCACCCCCAATGAAATCTTTTTCTCAAAATTTTTTCATTTGATTTTGTTTTTTTTTATTTTTTGGGTAATAAAGGGTGTGATATGTAGATCTTTAGTCGCGGGCAGTGTTTCAACTTTGATGAATTTGTGAAAGTTTCATGGCAGATTTGACACAAGTAAACTTTATCATAAAGATGATGGTAAAAAATATGGGTGCATGAAGTTTTAACTTTAAAAGTTTATCTTGTTTATTATTGTATTTACCTTAGCTATATGATTTTAAAAAGGGTTTTCTTGATAAATACAAATGTTTTGTGATTTATTTACAAAATTATGAAGATCCATAAACATTTTTTTTTTTTTGGGAAAATCAGGTGGACACAATCCGTCAATGTCACAAGTTACATATTTACTATTGGTCACAAAACCCCTCGTCACACCACCATCGCACCACCAGTAATCGATTAGTTACAATTCAACTTTGGCGAGTCACAACTCGTCTCCGGTAAGTCATAGATACACACTGGAGAGTTACAGTCACACTTCGATGAGTCATGGTGACATCTCTGGCGAGTCACAACGACAACTTCAACTAGCACAAATCGCCAGTCACAACATCGCTACAGCACTGCCACCCAATTGCTACCAGAGTCACTTCGACGAGTCACAAATTGTCGCACGAATTTCACAAACACAAATTTGAGAAAAAAATCAAAAAAAATACAAATTTTGAACTATATATAAAAACCCTAGTTAAATATGAATATCAGATCGAAAAATGAATTTGTAAATTGATATAATTTTCAAATTGCCTAGCGAAATAAATTTCGAATAACCCAAAATTGAAATTAGAGAAAACCCCATAATGTCGCATGGTATATAGTGGGATGTGATTGCGTCAGCGAGGTCATGGTGGCGATGTTGTGTGGCCCCGGAGGGGGGCGACTCGCATGGTAGGTGTTGGGGCAGGGGATACCTAAGATTCCAAAAAAGGGTATATTTCACATATCGTCCTCAACCTTTGCACTTAGAATTGCCTAGGTCCCTAAAATTTTTTTAGCGCGTTGGGTCCTCAACCTTTCATAAGTGCGCACAAAAGATCCCTCCTAACAGAATCCATCTAAATTTCCGTTAAGCAGTAGATGAAATTACCTTTACATCCTTATCTTTTAAATTTAAAAAAAAGGAATTTAAAAATAAAAAAAGGAAAAAACCACACCCACCCCCACCGGCAATGTTGTCGAAAATGGCAGCATTCCAGCAGCCACATTTCCAGGGCCACATTTTCGGCAGCTGAAAGGGGGAAGTCTCCTCCCCTTTCATCTACCAGAAATGGCAGTAAATGGGGGGAGTCTCGCTCCCAATGTTTCTACCAGAGGTCCAGCAGAAAAATGGAGGGATTTTTCTGCCATTTACAACAGAAACATGGGATGGAGTTTCTCCTATGTTTTCTACCAGAAATGGCAGAGAATCATTTTTTCTGCCATTTTCTGTCGGACCTCTAGCAGAAACATGGGGGGAGGGGGAGTCTCCCCCCAATCTTTGCTGTTTCTAGCAGATGAAAGGGGGGAGAGCTGCCAGAAATGGCAACATTCTGGCGGCCAGGTGTTGCCATTTCCAGCAGCATTACCGGTGGGGTGTGGTTTTTTCTCTTTTTTTTTTTAATTTTTTTAATTTTTAAATTTAAAAGATAAGGGTATAAAGATAATTTCATCTGCCACTTAACGGAAATTTGGACGGATTTTGTTAATAGGGACCTTATGTGCTCATTTATAAAAAGTTGAGGACCTAGCATGCTAAAAAAAGTTAGGGACCCAGGCGATTGTAATTGCAAAGGTTGAGGACGATATGTGAAATTTACACTCCACAAAAATACATTTCATTACTTGATTTTTACAATCGGGTCCCTATATTAAGTGCAGAATTCACCTCAGTTCTTGATTGAACCACCAAGAGGCAGCTATTGCGAAAAAAACCACAATATCCCAATTTCCATATTGAATCTTTGAAGGAATTAGAAGAAAATGCCATTCCATGGAAAGGAAGATATAGGTCAAAGCATGGGCATTCTATTCGCGTTTTATTTTTAGGATAACCTTGAGTTGGAATGTTATAATATATATCTTTCAACCATGCATTATATTTCTGTCATTAAGTGTATACTTGATAAAAAAATATTCGATGATGAAACATGCAAATGGCTAATAATGCATAAACCAATAATGTACTTAAATTCCCACAAAGGACATACTTGCTCCTAACACAAAGATAGTCTAGCAGTTATTTTCATATCTATATATATCTAAATCAAAAGTAGCATAAACAAGTTTTCCCTCATGAATTGCTGATGTCATGGCCGATGTCATATTTTATTTTACATTATTTTATTTTATTCTTTTCTATTTTGAAATGGCTAATTAGTGCAATTTAACCCTGACCTTTCTTCTTCTTGTGTAATCTAACTCTAACATTTAAAACTTGCTAATTTCAGCATTGAATCTCACTCTTTTAACCGCAATATAATATTTTTTACTTAAAAAGATAATAAATAATACTCTCGAATTCTCATTTACCTAAAATTCATATCTATATATTATTATTCTAAATCAATTGTAACTTCTACGCCATCGATTGATGCTATATAAGCTAATTGATTATGTTATGTTTTGCATATTTTCCACTGTTTTCCCCCAATACAGAATTTGAAATTTCATCTCTGGTTTTTCAAAGAAACACATAAAGATTGAATATTTTCCATGAATTTGATATTTTCCATGAAAAACAAATGCAATCAAAACACATTATAGGTTGTTTACAGAAAATGCCTGTAATGAGAAAGATGAGGTGGCTTCTATTTCTTTGGAAGAAGAAGGTCTCCCCGGAATGCCAATCAACGGTAGTTGGTAGAGTTAGCACTTGACAAATTTGTACTTACACTATAACTTTAAAAAGCTATCGTGAACTTGGTTATACTAGATCATCTTTACTTAAATGTCAACTTTTTTAGAGAGATTTTGGCCTAATTAGAAACAGGAAAAACTTACAGGGTTAGTTTTTTGTTTTTTTTCTTAAACATTTTTAATATTAGAATGGGGTGTTATGTGCAGTAAATAAGGGCCTCTACACAATGCCATGCAAGTGGATTGGTCCAACTGAATGTAGGAAAATATTTCTACTACTGAGTTTATTAGGCTAATTGTTTTTTTACTTTTTCCATTGATGTACATCATGTTTTTATATTTTCAACTGATGTATAAATATTTCTCATTTACTTTTAAAATTCCTATTAGTTATATTTTTTAACGTTATTTTTCTCGTACATCGCACGGGTATTATACTAGTACATTAAAAAACGATAGTTAATATAGTTGAAATATTAAATTTTACCTTATTTTTCACATATATTCTTATATCTCATTAATTATTTGAAATACTTTCAATACCTAAGTGGTTGAATAACAACAATTAATTAAGTGACACAAGCGGAAATAAAAGCATTAGATATTTGACGTCAGATTGAAATCTATGCTTAGAAAATGTATTTAGAAGTTGGATCTATATTTATATTGTCGTAATATACATATATATATATATCACATCATCACTAATATATAAAAGTGGGGGTGTGTGTAAAACATTCACTTCCCCACTTTGTCCATAACTTTTTCTTTTAATACCAATAATGTCCTTATAATAATTGCGTAATGACGTGTGCTCTTCCGATCTATAATTGTGTAATTATTTAATATTTAAAATATTAGTAAATAACATCCTAATTATACTTGAAAAGTTCCATCAAAGATAGATTATAGAACTTAATTAATAACCATCTATTGTGCCATCATAAATTCTTTTTTTCCTTTACTTTAGTACCATATCTACAAGACACACGTATTGCGTATAATTGTCGATCATTGTTTAGTAATAATAATCACTACTAACTAAAAGGTGGAATCCATGTAAAACATTCAGATTCCACCTTTGCCCTTGCTCTTTTTCATTAATTCTTGTACTATCCGTTACCTTTATTTCACCACATTTATTCACTACATTACTACATAAATAGTTCATTCTATTTTGTCCATAATCTTTATCATAGATTTTAGTATAACATCACTAAAGTAATTTGATCTAATCAAATTATATCACGTACTACTATTTAAAAGGTGGAATCCATGTAAAACCGATGCTAGGTGAATTGTACTAGAGATCCATCTAGCACTTTATTTCAAAATTTCAAGTAGAAAATGAACTCAATGGCTATTCTTTTCTTCCACTAGATGATAAGTTTTTTCCCTCAATTCATTATGAATAACAAATGTGCAAGAATCCCTGTATATAAAATTTTTGAGCACAAATAATCATGTAACATTTTTAATTAATACATATTGTGACTATTTTTCTTCTTTAATTTCATATTTGAACTATGTTATATATGCGTATCCCTTTTCGACTTGAGATCAATAATAAAAAAAATTGTATATATTACACGTTCAATTCAAGCTAATTTTGTAGGTTGGAAATTTAATGAAATGGAAAGATATATATATTTGTATTTAAATCTTGATTTATGTTTTAATATGTAAAATTTATGAATGAAATTAGTTCGGTATTTATTTAGTTTTGTATTTTGGTTTTGTATTTTTGTTTTAATATTGATTGATGTTGCAATATGTATAATATACATGAATGTTACAAAATTAATCATTACAACTTAAAAAATACTAATCATTACATGAATATTTGATTTCATTTAATTCCATCATCAAGACAAATGAATGTCCTAAGATAATTATTATATTTAATTTAATTTAATTTAATAAATTATAAGTTTTTCCCCAATTCATTATGAATAACAAATGTGCAAGAATCCCCATATACAAAATTTTTTAGCACAAATAATCGTGTCACGTTTTTTAGTTAATGCATATTGTGGCCATTTTTTCTTCTTTAATTTTATATTAGAACTATGTTATATATGCGTCTGCCTTTTCGACTTGAGATCAATAATAAAGAAGATTGTATATATTACACTTTCAATTCAAGCTAATTTTGCAGGTTGAAAATTCAGTGAAATGGAAAGATATGTATATATATTTGTATTTGAATCTTGATTTATGTTTTAATATGTAAAATTTATGAACAAAATTAGTACTATATTGATTTAGTTTTGGATTTTAGTTTTGTATTTTTGTTTTAATATTGATTTATTTTGCAATATGTATAATATACATGAATGTTACAAAATAAATCATTACAACTTAAAAAAATACTAATCATGACATGAATATTTGATTTCATTTAACTCCATCATTAAGACAAATGAATGTCATAAAATAATTATTATATTTAATTTAATTTAATAATATTAAAATTTTATAACTTACATACGGTTATACTACAATTAATTATTTTAATGTGATGTAATTGCCCGCCATATCAACGTTTATATTTCATCTCTTCATGCATATTTCACTCACTATAAATTGATGATCGAGATCCAAATAAATTCAAGAATATTAAAATACAAATCCAAATTATACTTTTTTTTTAATTAATCCAATCTTAGTTTTAACCCGTTCTCTGGCGAAATGGCTTTGTCCACATAAACTAAAAAAGAAGAGTATTGTATGCTAATAAAGGGATTGAGTGCTTTTGATCAAGAATGAAGCAACAAATTAACTTTCCATCCTTTGTAAAAATTCCATTAAAAACTACACGAATGCAGAAGGTCCTATCCAAGTTCAAAAATTAATTTTAATGGATGAAGATGTAATACTTTTATTTTAATACTTTATATTTTTAGTTTATATTTGAATCACTATATTATTATCTTAGCAATTTTTTATATACTAACTCATTTCTTTTTATGACTTCATAGGCATACAAAATCCAAGCCACATTATTTAGTGATACAATCCAAATGATTAGTGATGTAATAGTATTCGTAAAGGGAATACATTTAAAATTCAAAATGGAAACATTAAACAAATATATGTTTTGATTTTACGTAGAGTTTCAATGCAACAAAAGTTTTGGTCAAATGAGATGATAAAAGTAAAAAAAGTATAATATTGACAAGAACTATTATGTATAGAGACGTGCTTTTATAATAAAATATTCTAATGAAAATTACATATTTAAAATATATTTATTGAAATATACAACGTGCAAGGCACGTTCCAACAACTAGTAATATTAAAAGGCGAGGCTAAATCCCACCCCTAGGTCCGCCTTTTACGCCTCAACATGTTTCATACCTCAAGACACTGATTTGAGACACTTTATGCCGAGACTTGCGCTTTCGACATTGAGGCGTTGGGCTGAGGCTGCCTCAGGCCCAAGACCAACAGGGGCCTAATTAGTTTTGTTACACCTGGCCGAAAATACATTTGATCCTTTTTTTTTAAAAATGTTTTCAAGGCCCAAATTTTGAAATACAGGTCCAAACCTTAAAGAATTCAAGGGCCCATTTAGCCCCTCATTTTTTTTTCAAAATTCAGATTAAAAAAAAAAGGGTAATCGATCGACTATTTTCGGCCACCCAATTACCCAAAACCCTAAATTCCAAAATATCCCCAGTTTTCCAAATCCCCAATTGGATATTGAAGAACCTTAATATGCTAATCAATTCCTTTGCCTCTCAATTCACCATTACTGGTCGGTGTCGCCAGCCGCAAATCAATCGATGTCTCATGAGGAAGACTTCGACTCCACAGTCCGCTGCTGCAGTGCTACCTTGATCCAATGCAAAGTCCGATAAGTTTTCTTCACCAGTTCTTGGTTCTGGCTATTCTGGATGACAAACCAGATCATTCTCTGTTTTTCTGCTTGCATTACCTGCTCTACTTTATATTGTTCATCTGAGTTATTACTCTTATTTGAATTTTGTGATGATTTGGGTTTTTCTCGAAGCTACTGAAGTTGGAATTTTAATCTATCATGCCTCTGTTAATACGTTACCCCCTTCTTCTAGATGGCCGAGCTTCGCGTGGCCTGACTTCCCCATTTATATCTGCCTCTGGATTTCAGTTTTCCCACTAATTTTGGAGAAAGCAGAAAATTTTGATATACCTCTATCACACACATAAAAAAAAACCACAGAAGAAAATTGCTCACTTAAGTAAATATTATCTCTTTTCACCCTTCAACATTTAGTTCCACATAGCATTGGTTTATATCAACGGATTAGAACTGATAGAAACAATAAAAATTGGTAGAAAAATTGGGAAGAGTATAGAAAGAACAAATTTGATACATACTAATCCTATATGAACAATAATCTCTTACAAGATTAGAACTGACAGAAACAATAAAAATTGGAAACTGTCCTAAGGCAACAACCCAGAATAATACCAAAAGAAGTACACTAGTATCTACTTTTAAGTTTTGTATGCCTTTGTTAATTGTATATCTTTGGTTATATTTGATCTCTCACATTTGTGTAATCTCCTATTGACGACTAAATCTAAACTTTGTTGGGTGTAAAATTTCACATTTGGGAAGCGCTATTAAAGGTCACAATTAAAAAAAATTAAGGAATACAGTACAAAAAAAAATTTAAGGAATACAAAAAAAAAAAAATTGGGCCTGCCCCTTCCAACCCCCAGTTGTTACTCGTTATGGGGGTCCATCTTTTGGAGTTCGTCTAGGGCCCCAATAATGACAAGACCGACATTGTTGAGGCGTATGCCTCTAAGACATCGCCTCAAGGCATGCATAAGAGGCATAAGCCTCTAACTTCTAGCTAAAATTTAATATTTGAATTGTGCTACTTGAACAAAATAAGTTACAAAAACTTAAATAAAATTGACACATGGCATCATTCTGTTTTTCAACAGATCACATCATCTTTTCATTAATGGCTATCACATGGCCACATCTCCATTTTTGTTACTCTTTTTGTACACTCCTTTGTCCAAATAGATTTTTTTTCAATTTAATTTAGAATTGTTTTTGACAAATTTAGGGTTTTGACAAAGAAAACAAATATTAACAGCAGAAATTTTGCTATACTTAAGATTCATGGTGGATTTTTTTTTGTCCTTTAATAAGACTGATCTTTTTATTTGCTCTTTTTTATTTTTTTTTTCTCTCAATGTTTGAAATATTGATATTTATGGTAAGGATTACTTCTTATTTAATACAAACTAGATTTTTTCACCCGTGCATTGCGCAAGTAGAGTTATAATCTACATTTATATCAAAATTGACTTTGAGTGTGGACTTCATTTTATAAATAAAGTACAATATATTAGTTGTATTGTATAAAATTACGATTGATATGCGAATCACAATTTACCATGGAATATTTGTAGTAAAATGTCTGAGTTCATAATTCTAGTTTCCTCCAAACTCATCGTGCAAATTCACCAGTCCAGCCTATATAAATTTATAATAATTAGCAGTCAAATAATTATATATGGGAATTTGACTCATCGATCTATAAACTCGTGGAGACGTGCCTCTAATAGGATTGACCCGCCACGCCTAATAGACACAAAAGAAGGAGTATGAGTCAACATTATCTGGCCCGCTGTAGGTCCAGGGCGGGTGCGAGTCAGGTTGGACCTGCACTATAGACCATGACCCACCAGGTATTTTTTATTTTTAATAAATTTATTTCGAAAAATGTGTAAAAATTATTAGAGATGACAATTTGACTAATCGACCATTAAATCTGTGGTAGTTTATTTTTATTTTTTTATTATATTTTTTTAAATGATTTTTCTATCGAATTGAAAGAATCATGTTATTATATTAGTTAATGTTAGGAACTCTAAAATTCTAAATAAAGGTTTTGTTTTATTCTACATTCATCAACTAATAGTGCGTTGTAGATAACATTAATTGAAAGGGAAACAAATTCATGAGTCATTTTGTGGGTGGCGTCCCAACCCGTCCCATGACCACAACTTGTCTTGACCTGCCATATGAATTTGTAGGTTTATGGCGGGTCTAGGTGACTTCAAGACTCATGGGGCGGGTCCAGAGTATAACTAACCCGCCTTATTATCATCCCTATAAATAATTATATCACAATCAGTTATTGCAAATATAAGTTTAGTATCTCACTCGTGCGTTGTATGAGAAGACTAATTTTCAAAAAAGTTCAATAATAATGAATAATAAAATATTAGATAAATACACATTATCAGATTTGCATAGCAAAAATAATAAATATACAATTTTAATTTAGTATTTGATGCGTTAAATTAATGTCTTATTAATGCTGTATCAATAGTTACCTGCTTATGTATTCAATTAATGCTTTACTATATTTCATTTTTAAATCATCTAACTTATTTAATATTATTAGTTAACAGTCTAGCAATATGTATCGGGCGTGCACATACCCATATTCACTATATATCCGTTCAGATAAAAGTTTTCATACCCATGAGAAAGTACTCTCTTGACATATCCTTTCTATGAGTAAAATTCAAAACTGATAATTATAATTAAAATGTTAAGTAGGGATATATTTGTAAAGAAATGCAAGTTAGACTTTTTAATATAAAGAGGACCATTTATGTGGGACATCCTAAAAAGGAAAATAAGATTAGATAATCGGAATGGAGGGATTAATTTTTCTTGTGTAGTTCATTTTCTACTTGTGGATTTCTTTGTCTCTTTGTTCACAACATTTTCGCTAAAATTCATTATTGTCTTCATCAAATAAAAGTATCGATCAATTAGTATTCAACCCGTACATTGTACGGGGAGATAAATTCCCAATGTTTCATATAAAAAAAATTCATTACATAAATTGCAAAAAATAATAAATAGTCACAATAGTAATTAAATCAAATGAAATAACATGAATTCAGTCGATATTTTGAAGGTTTCATATCTATAGAGAGAAAAGACTAAAAAATAAATTATTTGCATCCTCTCCTACATAATCGTTGTAACATAAATGATACAGAAATAAAGATTAAAAAAATAGTCACAAAGATTTTCAAGTTAGATTTTAGATGTCAAGAAAATAAATTTTAGTCATATATTATTATAATATAATTACATTATGTGTCTTTAATTGTTGGCGTGACGCAAATAGAAAGATGTTTATTGCATAAAAAAGAAGAATAAATAAATTAGCTGATTTGCTCCAAGTTATTCTGAACTAAGTTTTCATTTATAATATAAGTTATTTTGAAATATGTTTCTAAGTTATTCTGAAATAGGTTTCTAAGTTATTCTGAAATAAATATTGGTTTTAATATTATTAAGGACGCTGTGAAGAAAATTTTGAAGATCAAACAAACATAAATAATAAATAAATAGTTGACCAAGACAGTTACAACACTGAAATGAGCGGGAAAAATAAGAAAGCAACTTAAGTGTAAACTACCGTTTCCGTTCAAAATAACATGTGATATTGTATATACTGAAATTTGATCAATTTATTTTTTTTTTTTGTTTAAATAAGTTATTTGATATTGTTTTATCATATTTTGTAGCCTTTTGTTAAGTGTGTTATAAGGCTTACGTCTCAAACTTACGCCTCACATTAACAATGTGTATCGCCTCGAGACACATGCCGCCCTTAATTAATGCATATATATATATATATTTATTTATTTATAGAGTGTTTGATTATTATTATTTTTTTATGTAAAACTAGAATTAGCGTAAGGAACTTTTACATTATGATTTTTTTAACCTTAACAAAAGGTGTATTTAAAAAAATAAAAATTAGTATGTAGTTAAACAGTTTCTTTTTTGTTACTTTGCTCCGTATTTAAAAGGGGTTTTTATTTTATGTATGAGGCATATATTCAGAAGGTCTTGATTTTCATCCTCATTTCAAAAAAAAAAAAAAAAAAGTCATGATTTTCATGGTCGTTACGTGAACCTAAATATGACTCTCTAATATATAGCCAACTTCTAATTACAAGAAGTCAAATGAAAAAAATATAAACTCCCTCAGTCTCAAAAAGATGTTCCTCATTTCCTTTTTTATCCGTCACATATTATATCTTCCTTTCCTAAGTTAACTTTTAGTTTTCTAATATACCCTCATTTATTGTGTATAGTAATAAAAAACAAAGAACAACTAAAGTGAAATATTAAATAAATAAAAATGTATATTAAGAAATATATTGTTAAATTGTTCATTTTCAATAACATTAAACGATATTTTCTTAATCTATGTGAAAATTGAAAGAGGAATATCTTTGTGGGACGGAGGGAGTATGTGATTTCATATATATGGCTTCTTGTAATTAATAGTTGAACTCTCTTATGGAGCCCTATTTATCTCTATAGAAAATAAGTGATTTTTAGGGGTCGTATATAGTAAAACGTAAAATGACTATCGTCCACTATTAATGTTAGTCACGAATATTGTGATGTGTAACACATTGAATTCCGAGTTAGGAGCCCGACCTCTAGTCAAAAGCCGCCAACTCACCTGATGCCAGATCGCGAATATGGTAATCTTTTATGTTTTTATTCAAAAATTAACATATTAGAGAAGAGAGATTACTTGTTCTTTTATAGTCTATTTTACTTCCAAGTATAAAAAAATAAAACACTCGGTTTTTGTATGTTGGGTAATTTACACCTACCGTTCTCAATCTTTCAACTTTTAATAGATTACGTCCCTCCACATTTAATTCTACTCGTGGGGCAACCTTTCCCAAAATCCCTAGTCGGGTCCTTATCAACGGAAACCATCCAATCTAAACGTTAGTCAACACTTTGACCAGAGGTAATTTTGGTAAGATACAAAAAATAAATATTTTAATGAGTTAATTACACCTAACGTCCCTAACCTTTCAAATTTTTATCGATTACGTCCCTAACCTTTAATTTTTCGTTTTAACATTCCCAACCTTTTAAAAGTATTATACTTAGAGTGCGTTTGATTGCAAGTATGGAATTTAGTTGGAAAGAAAATATTTTTCTATCAATTGAATTACCAGTAATTGAATTCCATAGAAAATGAATTGCAATGTGTTTGATTGGAAGTGAAATTCCAGAAAAAAATATGAATTGCCTAGAAAACAGAAAACCTACACCCCATAGAAAAATATTTTTCTTATTTTCAAGGAAAATGTAGTCACGTGACCAAAAGATGGAAAATATTTTTCATAGGAAAAATGTGAATCAAACACCACAAAAGTATAAATTTAGGTGGAAAATCTCATTTTTCATGAAGAATCCTTGCCAATCAAACACACTCTTAGCGTTTTTATGACGAAAACCGTCCATTTCTACTGTTAAAGTCGAGGATATTTTGGTAAAATAAAAAAATCAATATTTTAATGTTTAAAAAAAGGGGAAAAATAAAAAAATATAAGGGGGGAGCCCTTCCCCCTCAAAAAAGGCTGCCGGAAATGGTATCACTTTGCTGCCATTTCCGACGACACAGAGGGGAAATGGCAGCCAAAAGGGGGAGTCTCCCCCCTTTTTAGTTGCCGGAAATAGGAACAAATGGGGAGACATTGCATGAGATTCAAACTCAGATAGCTCCATTGAGGGGTTAAGCCTTTGTTTATTTATTTTTTTGGTTGATACTTGGTGGTTGTTGAAGACCCAATTTTCTATGGTACTTTTTATAACCATTTTTTACCACAGTAGATTTTTTCTAACGTGAAACTCTGAGCTGTATAAATTTTTAACATAAAATTAAATTTATGTTATTTATTACTTTAGTTTGGTATTTTACATTTATTCGATTTAGACCTACTGCTAAACAAATAAACAGTTGTCAAACATCAATAATAGTCAAAAGAAAATAAATAATAGTAATGCTACGACACCAACGTATGTGTCAAGCAACTAATGGAACATTTTGAATGTGACTCATTGGGTGGTGAAGTGATTGATTAATCCTGTAATCGCACATGTATGTTACCTAGCCTGGAATTGAACACTAGTGTTCCTATATGGAAAAACATTTTTTATACAATTACAGGTAACTTATCTTTCTTCTAATGGGACGGCATCGTTTGTTATAAAATAAGTGGGTTTATTTTCAATAACAAATAGTGGTGTGTCATATTAACATGTGGGCAAGATAAGCTGCTATTATTATTACATAATAAAATTTTTGTACTCCATGGTATTGCTTTTTGACATTAAGAACTTAGAGTTTGTTCTTGAAAGTTTTGTATTAAATTAAAGTTATTTAACAAGTGAAACACTAATGCCAACTATATATTTCCCCATAAAAATAAATTACACATTTCAATAATTTTACTTACATGCATCCCCACTACACATTCTTTCAAAAAACCAATTGATGAGAACAACAATACAACAATGCCAACGAAACCCCCAAAATATAAGTTCGACCCAAGAAGCTAAAACCGGTATTTTTGATCAAAGACCCAAACTTCACGACTTAAGAATATAAGACGGAGATACATCTTAAACCCAATGGGATGTGGAAACAAGAACCCGTGATTGAAGTTGAACAAACAAAAGTGAAACAACCTTCAAGTTGATCAAGTTCTAAGAAGAACTTTGAAGAGAAAAGGAAGAACATTCTTGCATTTAATTTCAAGCATTCAATAACGAATACAAGTGTTTAAGAGATCATATTTATAGTGCAAGACAATTGGAAGCCAAAAGAAATGGAAAAGAAATAAGAAAATAATTTTAAAAATTCAAATTTCAAACTTTGCTCAGCTGCGCGCATTCTGCCGGCACACATTGCGAGGGCAATGTCGAAACCAGCTGTGCCGGCAATGGAGTAATTCATTGCTTGTTGCGGCCTTTGTTCGGCCGCAAACCGGCCGCATGAAAATCTGGCCAGCTCCTGACTTTAGCTGCTGTTGATGTGCAGCCCCACGGCTAGCGCGTGCGGCCGCAACTACCTTCTTTAAAAAATTGCACCCGAGGTCTCTAAACTTCCACAATGCTTGTTTCTTGCCCATTTAGACGACCAATCTCTATTTTCTTGAGTCTTTGGTCCATGACTTCAATTAAATAGGCCTTCATTTCTTGAATGTCCGAATCAAATCCTCATTATTTCCACCATTTGAGCTCAATCCAACAATTTTTGGGCAAGCCCTCCCGGATTTCCTTCAATTTTGACCTCGTGATGGGCCCTTCAGGAACATGAACTGAGGTTTGTCTTTCTTGATTTTCACCATTCCCTCCCTCTAGAAAAGGCATCGACCTCGAATCGCCACCTACGTTATGCTTACCAGGGAGATTAAGCTTGTATGTGTTGTCATTAATTTTTTCAATGACTTGAAATGGACCATCTCCACGAGATTGCAACTTGGAGTTCCTTTGATTGGCAAACTTTTTTCCCCCTCAAATGCAATCATACCCAAATGATATTTGTTTTCTTTCCTTGTTTGCTTTAGATGCATATTATTCATTCTTCTTTTGGATTTGGAGTTTCATTTTCTCATAGAGTGACTTCACCAATCCAGCTTTCTTTTTCCCATCCAAACTCTCCATTCATCAATAGGCAAAGGAATTAAATTTAAAGGAGTTAAGCCATAAATAATTTCAAATGGTGAAAACTCGGAGTAGAATGAACAGTTCTATTATATGCAAATTCTACAAAGGGTAAGCTCTCTCCCAACTCTTCAAAATTTTCTTAATGATAGTATGAAGGAGTTGGGTTGAGGCTCGATTAACTACCTCAGTTTGGCCATCCGTTTGAGGGTGACATGTAGTGGAAAGTAGAAGCTTCATTCCCAAATTTCCCCACAGTACCTTCCAAAAATGCCTAAAAAACTTGGCATACCTATCGGACATAATGCTTCTAGGGACTCCATGAAGTTTATCAATTTCTTTGAAAAATAAGTCGGCTATGTGAGTAGCATCATCCGATTTGTGACATGGGATCTATCAAAAACAACAAAATAGCATCATTAATTACCTTCTTAGACCTAGACAACTCTATGGAAACATTGGTCCAAGGTTCACTAGGTATGGGAAAAAGTGTCTACAAGCCATGAAGTGTCAACTTAGATTTAGCATTTTTACAAGTTATACACCTAGTACAAATTCTTTCCACATATCTTCTCAGTTTTTGCCAAAATAAACATTCTTGTAAAATTTCTAAGGTCCTCTCAACATCAAAATTTCCCATCAATCCTCCCTCATTTGCCTCTCTAACCAACAATTCACGGATTGAACAATTAGGCATACATAATTGCTTTCTCTAAACAAGAAACCTTCATACCTACAATACTTGCCATGAGCACTTTTTTCACAAACCACACATGCATTGGAAAAATCCATATCATTCACATATAATTCTAAATACATTCAAAACCCAACAATTTTACACCCAAAGAAGTGATAAGAGCATACCTTCGGGGACAAGGCATCGGCCACCACATTTTCATTACCTTGTTTATACTTGGTGACATAAGGGAAAGTCTCCACGTACTCCATCCACTTGGCATGCCTCTTGCTCAATTTCCCTTACTCCTTCAAGTGTTTCAAAGACTCGTGATCAATGTGGAATATAAACTTTGTTGGCCAAAGGTAATGATGCCAAGTTTCCAATGCCTTCGCCAAAGTATAGGGTTCCTTGTCATACGTTATGTAGTTCAATGTAGGCCCATTTAGCTTCTCACTAAAATAAGCAATGGGTCTCTTGTCTTGCATTAGAACCGCTTCAATACCTATTCTTGAGGCATCACATTTAATCCCAAAAGTATTGTTAAAGTTTGATAAAAACTAGTTAAACCATGTAAACTTCTTATCTTGGTGACACTTATGGGGGTGGGCCAATCCCTGATGGCCTTAGCCTTCTCCTCATCCACTTCAATCCCTTTTGCACTAACAATGTAATTAAGAAAAACAACTATGTCTATAAAAAAATGACACCTTTTGAGATTAGCATACAATTTTTCTTTCTTATAAAACCATTGACACACACCTCAAGTGTTCCATATCTGAAATTTTCAAAAAGGTCATCAAACTAGCTGTTTTTATATAATTTAACCCCACAAAAATGCCATTTAGTGATGTGACTGGACTATTTTCTAGCTAGTTCCTGATTTTTCAGTAAAATGAGACGGCGAGTCTATTTTTTATTAAAACCATACATTAATAAAAAGTAATATAGTAGCCGGATATTTTGATCTAAATTGTGGAGAGAACTTTGGGTACATAACCATGTTAACTCAACTGGGCTTAACAAGAAGATGGTCCAGGTGAATGGAGTGGACCAACAGGATAAAGGGCCTGAGCTTACCTCTGATAGGAAGAGAAAACGTAGACTTTAAAAATACTAAAGGTAAAAAGCAACTTTTGATCACAGACGGGTCTCTTGATGAAAATGAGCCAAAAAAACTTACCATCGGCAGGTCCTGGATTCTACGCTTTCCAGAATCAATGAAATGCTTAAGTTGGAACTGTTGCCGCCTCTGCAATCCCCGTGCAATTGCCGCTCTGTGCGAGATGATTAATTCTCCTAGAGATCGGAAGATATTTTTATTTATGCAACTCTTATTTATTCTAATAAAATAGAAGCTCTTCATATTAAAATAAAGTTTGAGGGAGCTTTGTCTATCAATAGAGAAGGTCGTAGTGGTGGAATTGCTATACTTTGAAGAAATAAAAATGATTGCTTTGTTTCTTGTTATTCCTTGAATCATATTGATCTTACTATTTGTGACAATATTAAGGAGAATTGGAGGTTGACGGGGTTCTATGGTTTTCCCAAAAGAAACAGAAGACGTGAGTCTTGGGAACTTTTTAGATATCTGCATAGTCTTTCGTCTTTGCCTTGGTGTTGTATCAAGGATTTTAACGACTTACTCAACTCCTCAGATAAGCTGGGACATTGTGATAATCCGAATTATCTCATTAAAGGCTTTAGGAGTGCTGTTAGTAATTGCGGGCTCATGTACTTGCCTTTGACGGGACATCGTTATACATGGGAGAAAGGTCGGGGAACATATAATTGGGTCCAAAAATGGTTAGACGGAGAACTTATCTTAGCAGCGTGGACTCGGAAATTTGAAGCTGCCCGACTTCTAAACATTGTGGCACCGGTCTCGGATCATTATCCATTGCTTTTAATCACTGAGGAAACAGAGGAGAAGTTCTTTCATGGGCCGACCCACTTTGAGAATCTATGGATTAAAGAGCCTGGGTTCCAAGATAAACTTAAGAATCTGTTGGAAGTTTATAATATGGTATTAACGCATAAGCTGGGAAGCTGTTTGGCAGAGCTGAATAAATGGGGTAAAAGAAGGTTCCGAGATGTCAAGAAGCAAATAACTAATCTAGAATTGGAAATTGAACGAGCTAGAAGTAATCCAAACAATAACTCGGGAGAACTACTTCGCAAAAGGAGAAGTGAACTGGTGAACGTCTTAATGAAAGAGGAAGAATATTGGCGCCAAAGAGCTAAAACCCATTAGCTTCAAGGAGGGCATATGAATACCAAATATTTTCATGCCAAAGCATCAGATAGAAAGAGACGCAATAGAATTTGGCAGATTAAAAACAAAGCAGGGGATTTGGTGCACGATAAGGATGATATACAGAAGGTCGTTCGTGACTACTTTGCCGAACTCTTCAAGGAAGATGTGGAACATCCAACTGATATTTTGAATGGCATAGAATGCAGAATTGGAAGGGAAGATAACGCAAGGTTGTTGGCTCCATTCAATAAAGAAGAATTTGATTGGGTCATAGGCCGGACGGTTTGAACAGGGCATTCTTCCAACAAGCTTGCGTATATTGGTGAGCAAGTTTTCCATTCTTGTTGCATGTGGATGAATACTAAGTCTCTTCCTTATAACGTGAGCAAGGCCAAGATCGTGTTGGTTCCAAAGTGTGATAACCCGAGTTCAATGAAAGAATTTATGCAAATATCACTATGTAATGTGTTGTATAAATTAACGGCAAAGGTTCACAAACAGGTTGAAAACAGGTTCACAAAGTGTGTTAGTAAAGCCTATGACAGGGTAAGTTGGGATTTCCTGCACAAAATTATAATTCAGCTTGGATTTAGTACGGAGTGGGTTGACTTAATCATGATGTGTGTGACAACTGTTCGGTATATGGTATTGGTGAATGGCAAATAGGTTGGCCCAATTGTACCAAAGTGGGGACTGAGCCAGGGAGACCCACTAGCACCTTATTTATTCCTTAATTGTAAGGAAGGATTATCAGCTTTCCTTCAACAAGCGGAATTGAGAAAGGATATTCAGGGGTGTAGGGTTGCTCAAGGTGCTCCGAGTGTGTCTCATCTTTTATTCGTAGATGCAGAGGCGAATTCAGTGTGGGGGCACTAAGGGAAGTAGCCCCCACAGCAAAAAAAAAAAAATTTGAAGCATATTAAATATTAATATTCAACTTCCACATTTGCCCCCATATCTATCTTCATTTTTGAGACATACAATTAGATATGGGGGCAAAGTTGTAACTTGAAAATTAATTTTTTTAGTAATCTTTGACTTTGTTTTACTCATTTTCTGAGACTAAAGCAGAGACACAACTCTGTTTTGAACTTTGAAGCACAAAAGCAGAAATCCAAGTAGGAACGATGGTAAAAGTCAAAAACCCAAACCCAAAATCCAAATCCTCTAAAATCTACCAAAATCAACAAGATTGCTTTGCTTCTTCCCGGATTCCTTGGCAAGATGGGCTTTCAAGTTTCTTGCTTTAGCCTTCAGATAACAAGCTTGTTCAATTTCAGGTATTTTCTTTTTTTTTCCTGTTCTTTTTTAGCAATCGATCTTCTGAAGTGCTGAAAAGGGATGGGTAATTCAGGCTGACAGGGTCTGTTAAGTTTTGGGCTGCTTGTAATTGTAAATGTTTAAATGATGTTTGATTATTTGTTGTTTTAGGTTTTGTGTTTGTGATTTTTCATTTTAGAATTATGAATTGACGTATAGTTTTGTTGAAATTTGAAATGTAGTTGAAAAATCTTGAATATTCAAAACGGAATCCTTATCCTTCCAAAGACTTTTGAGATTATTAATTTATTATATCAAGCCGACTTGGCGACTTGCATATAAGATGTATTAAATCCTACTTTGTTGCAAGTATGTTTTCTAATGGTTTATTAACAAATGATATGAAATTGGCGTATGATACTATGATTGGTGGAATAATTATTTTTTCTATTTCAGTAATATAGATCAGATTTTTGAAATTGAAAGGGGTGATTGTTTTCTGAGTGAAGAAGTAAGGTTCTCTGGGTCTCAATGTACTAGTTCAGCTACTGGTTTATTTTGGATTACGAAATTCCAAAAATTTTAAGGTGAATGAGTTCTATTAATTCAGTTAACTTATTAATTCTTTAAATTCTAATAATTAATTTCTCTATTTTGTTTAGGAAACAAGAATGGAGAAATTTCTTGTGAAAAGAGTTAGAGTAGAAGAAAATTCAATTATTAGAGCAGATGTTGCAGCAAATGGTGAAGCTAGAGGCAACCATCTGGAAAATCTGAAGTTTAAACGAGTCAATTTGGATAATCTTGAATCAGATCCAGGGCTACGCAAGGGTATTTCTGATTATCATCCTAACGATAGAGATGAAATTCGATGAGCATATTTATTAAGAGGTCCATGTCAACCTCGAGGCCACCACTTTCCACAAAAGAAACAAGGAAAAGGCAACAGGTCTTTTCAGCCAGAATGGTTTGATGAGTTTAAAAATTGGCTAGAGTATAGCATTACAAAAGATGCTGCATGCATTTTGTTTATCTTGTTATCTTATGAGAGGGGGAGATACTAGTAAGTCACAAAATGGAGATGAGTCTTTTGTTTCAAAGGAATTCAACAATTGGAAGAAGAAAGAAAGACTTTATACTCATGTAGGAGGCCCCATGAGTTCTCACAACCAAGCTTGGAATAAATGTCAAGCTTTAATGAATCAAAAGCAACATATTGAAGCTCTTTATTTTAGACAGTCTGAACAAGCTAGAAAGGAGTACCAAATCTGCTTGACTGCAACAGTACGCTGTGTTCGGTTTCTTCTTTGTCAAGGGCTAGCATTTAGAGGTCATGATGAGTGAGAGAAATCAGTAAATCAAGGTAACTTTTTGGAACTTCTTAAATTTCTTGCGGAGGATAATGAAAATATCAATAGTGTTGTGCTGAAAAATGCTCCAGGAAATCGTAAATTGACTGCTCCTGATATTCAAAAAAAAATAGTAAATGCAGCAGCAACTGAAACAACCAATTTCATAATCCATGAACTTAAAGATGATTTTTTCTCTATCCTAGTTGATGAGGCTCGTGATGTAGCTGTGAAAGAACAAATGGCTGTTTTGTTACGTTATGTGAATAGAGAGGGAAGTGTCATAGAACGATTTCTTGGTATAGTTCATGTTAGTGATACGACTTCATTATCACTTAAAGTAGCAATAGAATCATTGTTCTCAAAGCATGGATTAAGTATGTCAAAATTGCGTGGTCAAGGCTACGATGGAGCTAGTAACATGAGGGGAGAATTCAATGGTTTGAAAAGTCTTATTTTAAGAGAGAATCAATTTGCTTTTTATGTGAATTGTTTTTCCCATCAACTCCAGTTGGCTCTTGTAGCGGTTGCAAAAAGTCACAGTCAAATTGCTCTTCTTTTCAATTCTCTTATTAATGTTGTGAATGTTGTTGGAGGATCGTGCAAACGTTGAGTTATTTTAAGAGAAAAGCAAGCAAATAGAGTTCTTGAGGCGTTGAGTAATGGGGAAATTACTAGTGGGCATGGTTTGAATCAAGAAAGTACTCTCCATAGACCCGGTGATACAAGATGGGGTTCACATTATGGCACATTGATGAATTTAATTGTTTTGTATTCTTCCGTTGTTGATGTACTAGAAATTGTTGAGGAAGATGGTACAAGTTTAGAGCAAAGAGGTGAGGCCTTGGCATTATTGAGTTTAATTCAATCTTATGAGTTTGTATTTAACTTGCATTTGATGAAAAATGTTTTAGCCATTACAAATGAGTTGTCACAAGCATTGCAAAGAAAGATCAGGATATCTTAAATTCTATGAACTTGGTTAAATTATCCAAACAACGTCTGCAAACAATGAGAGATGATGGATGGGAATCATTACTTGATGAGATCTCCTTTATTTGTGATAAGCATGAGATTATAATTCCAAACATGAATGATATATATGTTGTTCCAAGGCGTTCAAGGCGTAATGCTGTTCAGCATACCAATATACATCATTATAGAGTTGAACTCTTATACTGTGTGATAGAGAGACAACTTCTAAAGCTCAACAATCATTTTACAGAGGTAAATACTAAGTTCACTTCTTTGTGTGGCATGTTTAAATCCAGCAGATTCTTTCCATGCATTTGATAAGGACAAATTGGTTCAACTTGCTCAGTTTTACTCATCTGAATTTTCTGAAGTTGCTCTGATGGCATTTGGTAATCAGTTGGAGGCTTATATAATTGATGTTCGATCTGACAGTCAATTTTTAGATGTGAATGGACTTGGTGGTCTTGCAAAAAAATTAGTCCAAACAAGAAAGAATATTGTATATCCATTGGTGTATTTGCTTGTGAAGTTAGCCTTAATTCTTCCGATTGCTACAGCAACTGTTGAAAGAGCATTTTCAGCAATGAGTGTGGTTAAGAGTCTGCTACGCAATTGAATGGGTGATAAAAAGCTAAATGATTGTTTGGTTGCTTACATTGAGAAGGAAACTTTTGACACTATTGATAATGAAAAAATCATGCATCGGTTTCAAAATATGAAGACTAGGCGGGAACTACTATGATATAGAAGTTGTTGGATGCTTTTGTAAACTTTTGATGGAATTTTTGTTAAATTCAAACTATTACAATGATCTTTGATGACTGATGTAATATTGTAATATGAAGATTAGGCTAGAGCAACTGTGATATAGAAGTTGTTAGACGATTTTGTTAACTTTTGATGGATTTTTGTAAATTTCAAAACATTGCAATGATCATTCATATAATATATTTTGTTATAGATCGGAACTTCTTTCTTGGGGTAAATTATTGATGACTACCTATATTAACTCTCATTTTATCGTGATTACTTGGCCCCCATTACCACCAAAGTCTAAATCCGCCACTGGCCTTAGGGGATTCTTTGGAAACTTAACATTATGTCCAAGATCAAACTCTTCATTTGGCAAGCTTGTAGCAAATGCTGACCGACCAAGGAACACCTATTTCAAAGGGGATTCAAGTGCCGCTGGATTGTGTCCAATATGACGAGGGGATGGTGACTATATTGCATTGTCTAGTTGAGTGTCCATTTGCGCGTAGATGCTCAGAAAGGGCTGGAATTCGATAGGGAAAGGGGAGTTGTCATGATTTCAAAGATTGGTACTCCTGTCTCATTGAAACCGTGGATGGAGAGACTATAGAGGTGATTAGCATGGTGGCATGGTTGATTTGGAAGCATCGAAACAATAGGCTGTGGTGTGGTCTGCAAGCTCTTGCAGTTGATATTGTGTCGACCTGTTTGAACTACCTTAATCAGTGGAAGGAAGCACAAGGAAGACGGGGGCCTATAAGGCAAAGGAGGATGGCTAAATATAGCTGGGATAAACCGCCAATTTGGATGGTTAAAATGTAACATTGATGCATGGACATTTGAGGCAGAAGGGAAAGTTGCTTTGGGCTAGGCTGTAAGGGATGAAGAAGGAGCCGTTAAGATATGTAGAATGCAACACATAGAGGCTAGATTTCAACCTAAAGAGATGGAGGGCATGGGTCTTCGAGAAGCACTTAAATAGATATCATCGTGTGGTTACTCAAATGTCATTGTAGAGATGGATTCCAAATTGGTGGTTGATGCTTTGGATAAAGAGGATAACAATATGGAATTCGGACTTCTCATTAACGATTGCAAAGAGCTCTTGACAAATTGTGACCAATTTAAAGTCTAGTATGTGAATTGGCGTGCCAATATGGTGGCATATACTCTAGCTCGTAGGTCTCGAGAGTGCATGAGTCCCACTACTTTTACCTTTTCCCCGAGTTGGCTACATTTGCTTATTTCTTTGGATGTAAACCATGATCATTATTCTAATGAGAATTAATTTTTTACCTTCAAAAAAAAAAAGTAATATAGTATATATGAATATATGATGGTTTTAGACAAGTAATTTTATTAATTAGCGGCGAGTAATGTACCGAAGTTATTCATATCCAATGTTCTGGAAAGGGTAATTTTGAAAAAAGTATAGCTCAAGCCTTGAGTATAGGAGCGGTTAAGCGAAACAATGCTTGATAAAACGTAAGGCATGTCGAAACGTGGTGTCCAAACTTCGAGTATAAATGTCGCCAGTGCGAGACTTATTCAATCTTTTTATTTTTTAATATAAAGGGGAGAAAGGGGAGGGGCAATAGGGGAAAGATAGATGTGGTTCGAACTCGTGATCTTCTACCCAGAACGTGAGAGCACAACTTTGTGTGTGTGTGTATATATATATAATATTTTATTTATTCTTTATCACTCTTCCTTTAAAAGCATAGCTATGAATTTTTCTTTTTCTTTTTTTTTTAATACAAGGAATAAAAATTATGATGTAAGAAAAATCCAAAAACCCTTTAAAAAGATACGGATAAGTCAATTAACTTTTGCAAAATTTATCAACAATAATATTTGTCTTTATATGCGAAATTTGCAAAATAAATGGTGTTTATAGTGTATTTATAATTTCTATACTATATTTTAAAAATTACAATTTATGCATTACATTTTATTAGTATTAAGAAGAGTACAAGACGTACCTTTTATCTAAGAAATTTTGAAAAAGTTTAAAAATTACTTTTTAAGATGAAATTAGCCTTATTTGTGACTAATAAATCACACCACATAATCATATATTGTGTTATATATACCATTTTACATAATATTATTTTACAATATATTAATTTACAACTTTAAAGGTTTCTTTTTTTCCTTGCTGTTATTATTTAATTTAATCGCATTTTTATAACTTTTTTTTCTTTTTTTTTTTTTCAATGCTAAAGGTTCTTTAGTTTCTATAAAATAAAGTAAAATTTATTGGACATAATGTGTGGATAATGTAGATACACCATAACCAGAGGGTATTTTTCATAGATTACCTTAACTAATATTTTGAAGAATAACCAAATCGTAAATAAAAGAGTTATATAATGTAAGAAAAATGCTACTTGTCCCGTATCTCGTTTGCCCGCGAGTTACCCAAACCCATAGAATGACCAGAATGCCCTTAATTACATTGGAAATTCCATCTTTTCACCATACCTGATTCCTCTTGTTCCACTCTCCGAGAGAATAGACAGGGATTTCCTGTTGGGGGCGAAACAAGCGAAACCGGGGAAATTACTGGCGGCAACCGATCAACCGAAATAGAGAGAAAGTGCTCCGCAGGACGGTGGAAGCGGGTATGGTGAAAAGATG